>JAHPZR010004416.1:55000-73162 GCA_019787425.1 Platygyra sinensis
GAAATTACACGACTGATAGAGAAAACCCTCAGAGCCCAAGAAAACGCGATACCTGAAGACGTTGTTCGAGGTCATCATCTACATAGGTGTTTTTGGCTTGTGCCGATTTCCAACGGCCATGTCGCTGGAAAATTCTATCGTTCACCCCATTATTGGCTGCCATAGTGGCTCCCCCAGATCGCAGAGAGTGCAAACCAAACTTGGACGGTTCAACTCCGAGACTTAGCAGGTCCCGACGAAAAGCCCCTCTAATAGTAGAGTAACTAATTGGCTTATCAGAGGCAACAAGCTTGCAACAGCCCTTCCCTCTAGAAATGGGCTTGAAAATAAGATCTTTAGAATCTGGGGGTATCTTAAACATAACTAAATATCTCTTAAGCAATGCAACGGGGCATGCATCACTGGACAATTGTGAAACAACAACTTCGTCGCCTTTACGAAGTTGATCATTCTTGCTTTTTAAAACTTTGATGACCATGAAGCCTTCTTTGAAAGAAATATCGCTTCTCCTAATTCTGGACACATCGTCAAATCTAAAAAAGCCGGCAAAAGATAAAACGTACATGGTAACATTACGTAGAACTACAGGGTTTTCTAGATCTGATTTCTTAACAATGTCATGAATTAAAGTGGGCGAAATAGGCTCTTTGCGACAAAGGGCACGGGTACCAAGAACTCTCTTTGACGCCGACCTTACGGCCTCAACAATTGGATCATCAGTTGGGGAGGGAATTCCCGCCACGTCATGGGCCCACTTTAAGCCATAGAAAGCGGAATCGACCGCGCTAGGGGAATGTGTTTCCTCTATAAGATGTTGCAAATACAAAGCCACATAAAAAGGGGAAGCGGGAAACGCGTTCCCATCTAACTTATCGAGTGCAAACTGCTTCCATTTGCGGAAAGCACGACTGTAAGCCACAACAGTTCCATTTGCTCTGGAGGAGAGCACCGTCGTCTTCAGTCGATCTTCCAGTCCCTTGAGCGAGTCGTCGAGCGGTTCGTCCCGGGGGGACCAAAACCCAGACTGAAAAATATCTAAAAGAGAAAGAAAATAAGGTGAGGCGTATAATCCAAAAATAATAGAACAACAGGAATAATCGAACCACGATAGAGAAAGAAATAAACAACGAGAATCTAGAAAATGAACCACGAACGGGTCCCTTTAATTACCAACAATTCTGAATAAATTCATACCGCAATACAATTGTCGTGACATGAACACAAAACTACGACTCACGTCCATATTTGTTTGACAGTTAGCACGTATAAAACGTGCGGTATGGGAAACGTTATTACCAGCAATCCATAACCTAAGTGCCAAAGACTTAGAGCAATTACGCTTAATACGAGTTAATTACAGCGGTCACAGTTTTTACTGCACAACGTGCAAAATCCTAAATACAAATAGGGAGATCTGGGACAACGAAAATCAATTCGAAGGGCTACAACATCAAAGTCTAAGGGCCTGGACCCAAAAAGCGTGTTCCGCGCTTTTCCTCTAATAAAGAGGCCTGGGAACTTGGGTAAAAACACCCAGTCAACTACGAAACTGTTCCAGTGTACACCGTCACTACAAAATAGAGTCCAGAAACAAGAGGACTTCCACAAGGGAAGGATAACCGTGCCTCTCGCTTTACACAATTCCATGTGCTTCAATACTCTAATTAACAGACACACTGGAGGACAAATCCAATTGTTATCGTGCCCCCAATCTTGGGAGAATGCATCTACTGCTTCACAACCATTCTGAAAAAATCTCGTGTTAAATCTAGGTACTTTAGCATTATAGGAACAAGAAAATCTGTCAACAGTATGGGGCCCCCAAAAATGGTCAATTCTTTGAAAGATTGCATCATTAATGGAATAATCATCATGATCAATTAATTTGCTTATAGCATCAGCCCGAGCATTAAGATCCCTAGGGATCCACTTAACCTCCAATAATATGCGGAACTTAAGACAGATCTGGAAAACTAGGAGGGCTAATTGGTGCAAATCAGCTTTCCTACTACCGTTAAGAATTATAGACTCAACGTTTTGGTTATCGGTGTACCAGAAAACCTTAAAACCGGAAAAGTGATTCGCGAAAGCCTCCACTGCGAGAGAAACAGCTCTGAGCTCTCTCCATGTGGAACTTTTGGCACTCTCTTCAGGAGACCAGTTCTGATGAAACACTAAATTAGAGTTCTCTACGAAAGCACCACAAGCCGAATTGGAAGCATCTGAATACGTGACCTTGACCGGAAGGGAATGAGGCGACCAATAGACCTTACCATTCAGGGGAACCACGTTGTTCTTCCAGAAAATGATTTCTGAAAGAGAATCATCTGAAAGAAAAACTTCGTTATCCCAGGATTGGGCCGAGTTCACAACTGAAAAAAGAAATCTAGTCATTATACGGGCAACAGGACCCACGCAGCTAGAGAGAGAAATGATTTGACCCGTTACGCTGGCGACGTGTCTCACATGGACTTTGCGGGGAGGCGGACGAGACGACAGATCAACAAGGCCGGCGTTTAACTTTTGAATGCGTTCGTCAGTTGCTTTAATAGTCCCATCAATCGTGTTGATAATTACGCCCAACCAGGTGATAATTTGAACAGGCTCCCAAAGGGACTTGTCCTCGTTAGGCACAAATCCAGACTTGAGCAAATCTGAATGGACCATTAAACTGTTAACTTTAGCAGAAACAAAATCCGTTCCCCCTCCTAGACCGTCGTCAAGAAAGATAGCTATAGGGATACCCTGGCTCCTCCACGATTTCTGTAATGGCTTCAAAATCTTAGTGAAAATATACGGAGCGGAAGAGAGCCCGAAGGGGAGCACACAGAATTGAAAATATCTGTAAACACCCGTGCCAAAATCCCAAGAAAATGCGAGAAATTTTCTGTGGTCCGGAAAAATTTCAACATGGTGGTAACCGGACTTAAGATCAAATTTGAACAAATAATAATTACGACTAAATATCTGTGTGGCGACGCTCAGGTCTTCGCATTTAAACTTCTGCTTGTAAATAAACTGGTTGACATGTCTAAGGTCCAAAATGAGCCGTTGCTTTCCCGAACTGCGGGTTGAGACTGAAAGCGGGTTAATGATACTAGGCTTACAAGCAAGTTCTTCAATTAAATCTAAGCGAAGTAAATCGTTGACAGCTTGAGAAACAAAGGCACTGTTCTCACGTGCAGAAGTGTTGTTTCTCTTGGCAAAAGGTGTTGGGAGTTGAAAAAAGGGAATTTTATAACCCTGCATAATAACATTCAAAATGAACTGCGAAACTTCCAAAGTACGCCAAAAATCGACAAACTTTTTAAGTCTACCGCGCACAGATATCGATGAATAAGTCAAATCGACCGCAAGTGGGCCTGAATCTTTAATGGCATCGAGTATAAAACAATCAGCACAAGTGGAAGAACTAGGATCTAAATCAAGAACACCGTCTACTTCCGATTGCGAGGGCAAACTGCTAACTTTAATATCAACAGAGGAAAGAACTACACCTGAGTTGTCGGGGTCCTCTAGTCACTTTGGTGTAGTAGTGATCTGCTGGGCCATAGTAGGACAAGATGCACGCCAATGGCCAGATTTACCGCACGCAAAACATGTCCCCGACTTAGGACGAGACGAAAAACCAGGAACGAGGGACGGTATAGACCGCGCTTGGCTTGGCGGGGTAGATTCTGCTGACGCAGGAGATTTCTTCTTCTTCTTTAATGTGTTAACAGAAGTACGAGCGCGCGATTCGGCCTTGAATATACGTTTCTCGTCATCGGAGTCATCAGCTAAGCTGTGCTTCTTGTATTCGTTGACCGTAGCCCATCCGTAATCAGACTTATCGGCCAGAAGAATATGTTTCTGTCTCTCGGAAAT
The DNA here is from genome assembly GCA_019787425.1 of Platygyra sinensis. Taxonomy (NCBI): domain Eukaryota; kingdom Metazoa; phylum Cnidaria; class Anthozoa; order Scleractinia; family Merulinidae; genus Platygyra; species Platygyra sinensis. The sequence goes on from JAHPZR010004416.1 coordinate 58,868, forward strand.
TAATTTCTCACCTTCCTCTAAATCGTTCTTGACCTTCTCTAGCTGGGATTGTTCGGCAGCGGATTTGGCACTATCCAGCGTCTCGCTTAGTTTCTGGTTAAACTTGAATTGGTCTTCGTTAGCCTTTTTCTTGAATTTGTGAGGTTCATTGAACTTGAGGCGTTTGATTTCTTTCATCTGGCTGTCTGCTGATTCCTGGTGCGACCGTTTGATCTGAGAAACGGTCTGCTCCAACAGACCTTTAAACGAGTCTAGGAGCTTGTCGTTGTTAGCGTTAATGAGCTCTTGGACGTCTTCTTTCCCAATAGACATTGTGTGACAGCGAACAGCGTAGAACGTAAGGAAAGAAACTTGGCATCAGCCAAAGGTCGACGGTTGGTTCCGAAGGCCTAGATGGACACCACGTGCTATACTCCCTCTTATATACCACTGCGTCATTACCCATGACGCTCGGGCCTAAGGCCCAGGCCTTGTCGTATCACGTGCCGACAAAATATTTATTTCTACCTAATTCGCAGGCTCAATCGTTAGAAATACCATTTTTCTTTACCTCGTGTGGTTCCCTGATTCCCTTTACTAGGGCTAACGCCCAGTGGGTTATTCATGGGTTAAATTAGCACTTAAAGTTACACTTCAGAGTTAAATTCTCTGTTTCACCATTATTTCTAAACCGTCCTAGGATTTTTTATAACATCATTGGTGTTTTCAGGTTATATCATTGAGGTTGCTTTAGATCATGTTGCGCTTTTAGCAGAGTCGCTTCAATCTTTCCTGCTAACAGGGTATAATCATGTCAATTAGGCAGTAATTTTGCACATCGCGAATACTGCGAGAGGCAAGATTTGCCATCTGCTGGTTGTGTTTAAACTTGGATGAGTCTTTTTGGTGTAAACAAGTGAACATCTCCTATTTCCGAATGAATTATTTAATAACCTGGGAAAAAGTAAATAGAATCAGGTCTTTTTATGTATCATGGGTCCACATTGTACATGTAACATAACTAATCACGTTTCATATCTCATTTTCCAACAGGTCAGATAAAGGTGTGTTCATGTATTTGCCGGTTTCACGTATTGGTAACTTAAAGTTAACTTGAACAAAAAATTATCGAATGTAGCTTGTAGTTTCCATCATGAGATCATCAAACTTTCTGTTGATGCTCATCTTTCTCTGTAAATTTATTATTTTAATTTGTCTCTGCTCTGTGTGCAATTTTTTATTCAATAAAAGATTGCACGGTCCTTACGTATAGTTCCTTCATAAGGTCTCATAATATTTGTTCAAGAATACAACGCCACTAATTGTGATCCCCAATTCAAGTTGATGATAAATACGGGGCGCCGAACCAGTTACTATATTCCCTGCATTTTTCCATGGTCTGTTTGACTTTCTATATGCTCAACTCGACTTTTTATATGGTAACTTAATCACTATATATATAAGGTCAACACAACTTTTTGCATGGTCAACTATTAAATCACTTTTTGTATGGTCAACACCACTTTTTATATGGTCAATTAATCATGCACTTTTTATATTTTCAACCCATTTTTTTATATGGTCAACTAATGACTTTTTATATTTTCAATGGGGGGCGTGGCGGCCTCATGGTTAGTGCGCTCGACTCCGACCTGAGCCAGCGGTCCGGGTTCGAGCCCTGGCAGGGGACATTGTGTTGTGTTCTTAGGCAAGACACTTTACTCCCACAGTGCCTCTCTCCACCCAGGCGTATAAATAGGTACCGGCGAATTGTTAGGGAAACCTATTTCGGAGGAGTGACCTGCGATGGACTAGCATCCCGTCCAGGGGAAGTAGAAATACTTCTAGTTGCCTCATGCTACAGAAACCGGGATAAGCTCCGGCAGATATGAGTCAGTCTTGGCTCCAAGGCTTTACTTTATATTGTCAACCCAATTTTTTATACAGTGGCACCCCGCTATAACAAGTGTCACGGTACCGAAAAAAATGTTCGTTATAGCGAACACCCCGTTATAACGAAATATCTGGCTAATAACAAAAATATTCGTTATAGCTGGATAACCAAGCTGAACCAAGCTGACCAATGGGATATACACTACTCAGAACAGTCTACAGACTTGCGCGTGAACAGCTACATTTAAAAAAGGCAAAACTTTGAAGGTCAAAGTTTCCCTATCTTGACCAATAAGAGTCGTGTTTAATCAAATTAATCACTTTTAGCTCTACAAGTGGTCGTGGTCGTTTACGACAGTTGGTGGCTTACAAGAGGTTTCAAATATAGTGATTTGACTTGAAAACTTTTGGTATTTTGGAAAACTGGCCGCCGAGGAGGGGTGGTCGCAACGTGAGGTTCCCCGCATATTCATTTATACTCTGGCGCGCCATTATGAACTGCACTGTTAAAACACTCCTTTGAAATTTCAAGCCAATTTGGAAAAGAAAACAAACATTTAATTATCACGAAAAGGGAGAGCTCTGGCGTCGTTTTGGAACCAAAATAAGAGGGAAATCGTTGGTGCGCTAAATCAACGTACCGTATTTCCTCGAATAATAGCCAGGGCGATTATTTCTATTTTCGCATCAAAAGGGGCGATCATTCAAGGAAGGCGATTATTCGAGGGAGGCGATTATTTCAAATATTTCTCACAGGAGGTCGTGCACTAAATATTTTGTTTTAATATACCAAGCCATAAAGGAAAAAGTGAAATACATGGTCATTACCAAAGCAAAAAACTGTGAAAAAGCCGTTTTTAACTATTCAGTTGTGAACAATTGAATGAGAGCTTGCTTGTTACCCAAGTGTCAATATTTAATCCGAGAGAGTATAAGAGAAAATGGCGAGGGGGCAGGGGAGATTATTCGAGATAGGCGATTGTTTTAAATATTTCTGTCAAAGGGGGGCGATTAATATAATCGAGGGACGGCTATTATTCGAGGAAATACGGTTATATTCGGAAACTATCGGGTATGTCGCGTTCGTTATGTGACTTTGTTATGTCACGGTACTGTCTCAGTAAGGATCGCATGCAAGTATGCGTGAAGAATGAAAATGCATTTTCGTGGTTTGAGAATTTTCATACCGTGCACAGCTAAGTGTACGATGCACATCATAACATCGTTGATCATTGCTTTTTCGTATATGGTGGCTCCTAAAGGAGCCGTTTTGTCTATTGAAGAATCGTAGCAATTTACTTCTTTTTAGGCGATTTCTTGGCGGCAGGCTTCTTGGCGGGCTTCTTTGCGGCGGGTTTCTTGGCCGCTGGTTTCTTAGCGGGTTTTTTAGCTGCGGGCTTCTTTGCCGCTGGTTTCTTAGCTGCAGGTTTCTTTGCTGCTGGCTTTTTCGCTGCTGGTTTCTTGGCAGCCTTCTTTGCCGCTGGTTTCTTCGCTGCCTTCTTGGCGGCGGGTTTCTTTGGTTTGGCGGCGGGCTTCTTCTTTGCAGCGGGCTTCTTCTTTGGTTTCTTCTCCTTCTTTTCTTCCTTCGCCAACTTGAAGGAGCCTGAAGCACCAACTCCCTTGGTGTGCACAAGCTTTCCGCTGGCGGCGCCTCTCTTCAGAGCCATCTTCAAGTGCGAGCCAACCTCACCAACCTTGTAGTTGGCTTTGATGTATTTCTCGATGGCTTGGCGGGAAGAACCGCTTCGCTCCTTCAACGCTGAAATGGCAGCCTTGATCATATCTATGTAAGGTGGATGATCGGCAGGCTTTTTAGGCGCTGCTGGCTTCTTTTTGGCGGGGGATTTTGCTGCTTCGGACATGTTGCAATGTTGTTACACTTCGGATCTGAAGACTCGAAATATACTCATTCGACTGTGCGAGTATGTTTATGCGCCAAATGCGGACCACTGAGGAGACAGGGCTAGGAAAGATGGCGTCGTCAAATTTTGTGCTAGTTTACTTGACGTTTTCACCGATAAAATCGTCTGCTAAAAATGTTTGTTTAATATTATCCCTACAGTAACTAATTTGGGTCTCTCTTATGTTGCATCTTTTAAACAGCTTACCGAAAATTCTGCCTAAGACTGAAATATTATCCATTAAAGAAGAGAAAGCAGTCTGATTTTACTGAATACTTTGTGTTTATATCCAAATAACTTTTGTTATGATCAATATTCTTCATGAAACGGGAAGTCATAGGGAAGAGTTATTACTAAACCTTGTTGTTATACAACAAAATTACTGCTTCTGTTGAATTCCGATGCTTGAACGTCTCTTAAGTTTAAACAACAAGCACAAACGCCTACGGTCCGCCATTTGTAAAACACTACCGTGTCAGTGAACTTGTGTTGACTAATAAGAATTTTCATCCATTAAAACATGCAGAACATATTGATACAATATTTTAGTATCGGAGTATCACAGGCTATTTGAGTATGGTGAATAGCCTAGAATCGCATTTCAGGTTCGATTTCGTTGGGGATAAATAGTGGATAAACAGTGGGTTCGCCGATCAAGGCCGAAAATCAATTACGGACTCACCGACCAGTCCATACTAACCTGAACCGCCCAGATTTATCTTCTAAACATTTCTTGTGTTGTATTTATAAAAATTTTTATTCAGTAAAGTAAGCTGATAAAGATAATTCAATAGCATAAACTAACATTTTCAATTTCCATTGTGACATTCATAGAGTGTACACCGCGTGTCGTAAACAATAGCCCTTTTCACGGTTAGCTCTGCTCATTTGCAATACAATAAAATCTGGCATGTATGTGAGGCAATTTCGGGCTATTTTGCAGTTTTAGCCCGAAATTGCCTCGCATCCACGTTGGATTACATTGTAATGCAAATGAGAAAAACTAACCGTGAAAAGGGCTATTGCTGTTCGTGTAATTTGCATTTAGTTTGCGCCAAAATCAGTGGATCAATGGCTACTAAATAAAGGTTCTATACCAGAATCGTCTTTACGGGTCCTTTATTAGAGTTAGTTATGCATAGTAACAATAATTTTTTTCCAAAACGTTAAAAATAGGATTGAAGAACGCGAAGATATTTTCTTCTTTACTACGCTTTTCTATTGTAGCGCCTTGTAGCGACATTATGTGTTGGGTAACTATGAATACAATTAACCAATTTATGGAGGCCGCCAAATTTTACAGTTGTTCGGTTTGCTTTTGATGCAAGTTATCAGTCGATAGTAAACTACCATGGCAGGGAAATATACGAAATGCATACAGCGGAATTGCAACTGAGATAGCCTCTTCGAGTCGTTCAGTTAGTCAGGGCGCGCGATGTTTTTCTGACTAACTGAATGCGTTACAACTGAGAAGGAAATGTATAAACCACATGGAGGACAGTCCGACCGTGAAAGACTCGAAAACTCAAACCGTTAGATGTGCGGCAAATTGTCCTAAAATAATGGCGACTATTCTGCGCATTGAAAAAGGTTTAATAACAAAACGTTTCCAATGAAACCTCTGATCTGAGCGCGTCTGTCATTTCTGAGCGATGTTTTAAAAGTGAATCGCGAAAACATTTGGGGTCATTTTGTGCCTTATCGTTCGTGTCGATCAGAGTATAATTTTTCAACTGTAAAAGGTATAAGAAGGATCATATTTAGTAGTCTTGACTTTGGAAGGACATATAACTTAAGTATCAAGTTGGTCATTGCTTTTATTGATGTGGTGGCTCCTAAAGGAGCCGTTTGTTTTATGAGGGATGTTATCCACTTTATGCTCGCTCTCCGCGGATTCGGCGGGCCAGCTGAATGTCCTTGGGCATGATGGTAACGCGCTTGGCGTGGATGGCGCACAAGTTGGTGTCTTCAAACAGACCAACAAGGTAAGCCTCGCTAGCTTCTTGAAGAGCCATCACAGCGGAGCTTTGGAAACGCAGATCGGTCTTGAAATCTTGCGCGATTTCTCGGACAAGACGCTGGAAGGGCAGCTTGCGGATCAGCAGCTCGGTGGATTTCTGGTAACGACGGATCTCACGAAGAGCGACTGTACCAGGCCTGTAACGATGAGGTTTCTTGACTCCACCGGTGGCAGGGGCGCTCTTACGAGCTGCCTTTGTGGCGAGCTGTTTTCGTGGAGCTTTTCCACCAGTTGATTTACGAGCAGTTTGCTTTGTACGAGCCATGTTTGATAACAACGAGGTTAACAGAATAAGGCGCAATGACTAAGCAAACGATTTATACCTGGCGCGCTGCTTTCTGATTGGCTAAAAAGTAAGAGATGTGATTGGCTCAATATGAATACTGTAAAATATTTCACGGGTTCGTGGTTCAATTTCGATCCGAAGTTGCTTATTAGATTTTTTTTTGTGATCATTGAGAGATTTTGGTTCGAGAATAAATGATAACGAAGGATAAAAGTGTTCCAGTTTTTGCTGTAAGAGTTGTTGTGACTTTTACATTGATATTCCCAATTTGAAAGGTAAAAGATGATGTGTTATGTGAATGAAGTTGAATGCTGTATGCTAATACTGAACGGTTTTAACTGACCCATGGCGTTATTGTCTTTGGTTAACCAATAGCAATAAATACAGTATAGTGCTTTCTGAGAGGTCATTCTTGTCCCTATAAAACAGTCAAACGTCCGTTCTAAAGCCATTTATAACTCAGTTACATTAGAGGTACGCAACATGTCTGGTCGCGGTAAAGGAGGCAAAGGTCTAGGAAAAGGAGGCGCCAAGCGTCACCGAAAGATCCTTCGTGACAACATCCAAGGAATCACCAAGCCAGCCATCCGTCGTCTTGCTCGCCGTGGCGGTGTCAAGCGAATCTCTGGCCTGATCTACGAGGAGACCCGAGGTGTTCTCAAAGTTTTCCTTGAGAACGTGATCCGTGATGCTGTGACATACACCGAGCACGCCAAGAGAAAGACAGTGACAGCCATGGATGTGGTGTACGCTCTGAAACGACAAGGCCGTACTCTGTACGGATTTGGCGGTTAGACTGCACAATCTGCCAATACACAAAAAACGGCTCCTTTAGGAGCCACCAGATCTCTCAAAAGTCATGACCAATAGAATTTTCTTTTGTGATAGTAAATACATGCTAGTGTCTAGATACGTTGATTCCCTTCTCATCATAAACTGTCACATGAAACAGACACAGCTTTTTATTGTTTGGAGAAGGCGCTGATTTGCATAGTCCTAGAATCGAATAGTAAGGCGATATAAACACATAGATTACAACGTTTGTCGAGCACAGATTCTTGTCCCCAAAGAAATGGAGGAACGATATTTCAAACTGTAAACCTTCGCACGCATTTCAAAAGAAATAGCTGATTAGTCTCCTGACGACACTAGTAGCGACTATGAAGGAGACTCGACTAGTGTCGGGTGGAAATTTCTTCCAGCTGGAATTTTAATACGCTCATTTCATCTCTTATTCCAATAATAAAGTGTTGAAACTCACGAGATCTGAGATCTAAAATATCTCGCCAAGTAGATCCGTTATAACTGACAGCGAGATTTCAAATTAGGCGCGCTTTTCACTCGAGCGTGTACCGCCTGTTCGTAAACTCGTGAAGTTAGCAAAATAAAAATCTGAAGGAAAGGACGGAGGAATGAGCGATAGGACTTCGAAAACCAGACATTTGAAAAAGGGTGCGTTACTTTCAGATATATAATCCTGGATCAATACACAGAAGAACTAATTCACTCAAAATTGGAGTATCAAAAGATAACTATTAGCCGGCCTAATGTAAACATCTAGTGTACACGTATCTCTGATAGCTTCGAAGAAAGTAAAGGCAGCTAAAATGGAACAGATTGTTGATCGTGGCTTTTGTAATATTTGGTGGCTCCTAAAGGAGCCGTTTGTTTTTAAATCAAAGCTTATTTAAGCTTTGGCTTTCTTCTCGGTCTTCTTGGGCAGAAGTACAGCCTGGATGTTGGGAAGAACACCTCCCTGTGCGATGGTGACACCGGCGAGCAGTTTGTTCAACTCCTCGTCATTACGGACAGCCAGCTGAAGGTGACGGGGGATGATTCTTGTCTTCTTGTTGTCACGAGCGGCGTTGCCCGCCAACTCGAGGATCTCGGCGCTCAAGTACTCGAGCACGGCAGCCAAGTACACTGGAGCACCGGCGCCAACACGCTCAGCATAGTTGCCTTTGCGGAGAAGACGATGGATACGACCAACTGGGAACTGAAGCCCTGCTCGGGATGAGCGGCTCTTAGACTTGGTCCCCTTTGCCTTTCCTTTACCGCGACCAGACATGATTGAAAACTCAGTAGTACTCACGAAGAACAGTATCTTGGAGATTGAAGGCAAATTCTAAGCGCGCCGAATTTTATTTTCCGTTATTCAAGTGTAAAGGATCGAAAGGCACCAATAAGAACTTTGCATTTGACAATATAAAACAAAGGCTCCGTGTGCTATAAACAAACCACATGCAAAATATGACCTCAAAAGGTCGGTAAGGCTAAAATGACCAATCAGGAATCGAGCATTTCGATCCTTATGGTAATTGATCCTGCCTAAATTTTGTTATAAATACAAAATGCATCGTATAGTTTTCACTCAAATCCATTCTGATCTACAGACATGGCACCCAAAGTAGCAGGAAAGAAAGGCGAGAAGAAAGCCGGCAAGGCAAAGGCCGCCGCTGATGGAAAGAAGAAGAGAAGGGGAAAGAGAAAGGAAAGCTATGCCATCTACATCTACAAGGTGTTGAAGCAAGTTCACCCTGACACTGGTATCTCCAGCAAAGCCATGGGCATCATGAACTCATTCGTCAACGACATCTTCGAGCGCATCGCCACCGAAGCTTCCCGCCTTGCCCACTACAACAAGAAATCAACCATCAGCTCCCGCGAGATCCAGACCGCCATCAGGCTGCTTCTGCCCGGTGAACTGGCCAAACACGCCGTGAGTGAAGGAACCAAAGCTGTGACCAAGTACACCAGCAGCAAGTAAACTCACTTTGTGGGTTTCGCGCCAAAACAAACGGCTCCTTTAGGAGCCACCAAATGATACAAAAGTCAATGACCAACATTCCTATCTACAGTACTACTCTTTTTTTTTTCGAAAGTATATTTTTCACAGCAAGCCTAAAGCTCAAAACAAAATGAATGGCTTTCATTCATTCTTAATCGATGATTGTCGAAATTATGCACATGTATAGAAAATATATTTAGAGGGCCATTTGAATTTCATTTCGATGCGGTTGGCAGGAAAAGCGCATTTGCCTTTACGATCTTCCCTTTGTACGTCGAAACCTTGTCCAGTTGCGTATTTTTCGATTTTTTCCTCCTGGCATGGTGTCTTCCACGAGAGATTTTCAAAACACGTTATCACTCAGACAATGACAAACGAATAATCAAAACGTTATAATTACTGAGACTTATATCAAAACATAAAACGGAAGACTGTTCTTTGGAGGGTAAAAAAAAAAAACCAAAACAAACAAGGAAACGGAAGAAAATTCTGAAGTAAAACATATCAGCGAGGCGGGAAGAGGAGCGAAGCTGGGCCGGGCAGGCTGAAAGCGGATGCTGGGTGGGATTCCAATCTAAAGTTCTGATTCACCGACCCACTTTGAGCGAAAACGGAAATTTGAAATTTGACCAAAATACAGACAGTGTGGAAGCGCAAAATGCTTTATCTATATATAGAACGACCTTTCTCTGCCCAAAATTTCCTGCGAACAAATGTTATCGTATCTCAACTCAGATGAGATCATCAAAACACTGTAGTTCAAACGACTGATAAACTTTTAACCGCGATCAACTGTTTGGTTTTTTTGCCGTCCTGATCTGATCTCTGGTTACATAAGCATTGAAGTGTTAAGTTTCTAAACTGTTCGCTGAAACCTAGGGAAAAGGAAGGGAAAAAGCAAGGCAAGGGAAAAGAGCTCAGTTTACTGCTGAAGACACCGTCTCGTCGGTTTCTTTTTTCCGTCGTCTGGAGGAACTTCGCAAGTAGATCATTGAATACAGATTTGAATGTCTTAAGACTGCATTTAATGTATGCTGCTTTCTAAAAAACTGAAGGGAAGCATTAAGCAGCAGCCATTATAAACATCAAAAAACCACGCCTCTTATTAGCAGTGCTTTTGTGGTGCAGTTTCGGAAGCGGCCACTGATTAGGAGTAAGGAGTGTCCTTCACGACTTTTCACCTTGTTCAAATTATCGTATAGAACTTCGCAGAATATCCCCCGGGCCACAATTGCAAGTAGTCAGAGAAGGCAAGGTCCTGCACATTTACGGGAATTCCAGTCAGTATATTACTGAGTTATAAACGTTGTTCAGACATAGTATCGAGTACTCTGGGAAAGAACATCAAAGCCTCTTTGCCGGGGAAGTATTAAAAGAATTTGCGTGGAATTGGAGACTCTAGTTAATTCACCCACAAAATACAAACCATATAAAACACATTACAATATAATATTGGGAACATCGCGCGTATGATTTATGAAAAGCCGGGGAACAAATTGTTCGGTCGCTGACCTCCCCCTCTACAGCCTAGCCCAGTGGGGTACTCCCATGTATGAACTTTATAGGTCAAGGGCGTAGCCAGGGGGGGTCCTGGGGTGCCCGTGAACTCCCTTTGTAAGCCTTTTTGTAAGCAAACAACCTACAATATTCAGGTGACAATCTGATGAGTACCCTCTGTATGAGTCAGTGTGACCCCCCCTTTGAAAAATCCTGGCTACGCCCATGTAAGTAGATAGAAAACTTTAGTGTTCCACGACAATGTTGATCAAAAATTAGGCTCCTCGAATATTGAATCTTAATTCAAAAAGAACATCAGGAAAAAAGACCTAACGTTTCTCTTAAACAACAACAGTAGCTGCTGTAACCTTTGTAATTCTTAGAAACTACCTTTTATATCTGTCTGGATTCATAAAAACGATGCTATAGAATTGCCCTTGCGTAGTGCTTAAGGCGGGCGTTTTTTCCTCGCCAGAAACTATCTCCAAAGGTGACGATATAAAAATTAAAAGGAAAGTCAGTGCTTTTTTCCTTCCTTTGCACGTTTATCTTGCTTTCATTGCCATCCTTTCCCTATTTTTTGCTCGTTTACATGGCTTGGAGGCGGCCTAAAAGTTTAGTGAAATCATAGTGAAATAAGGGTGATAGGGGTGCAGATCTTTAGCAACGTTTTTACAAATCCAGTTAGATATACTTATTGTTTTTTTTATATAATTTACACATACTACATATTTTAATGGTACATTTAACAATTATTCTTTGAAATCGAGGTGAATAGTGGCAGAATATTTACCGAGCCGCGAAGCGGCGAGGTAAATATTCTGCCACTATTCACCGAGATCGAGAAGAATAATTGTTTTAGTATATACACAGGAAGTGATCTCAACAACATTTCAGAAGGAAACCATTAAAAATCGATTTAATTGGCCTCTCAATTCATGCGTGGAAAACGTGCAAGCTGTACAAAGCATGCGCGAATTCGCGAAACTATTTACAGAATCTTTGAACATGGAAAATCTATAGTTAATCTTCGAAAAAACCTCGTGACAGTCTAGAATAATGGTCCTTAAACACCGTTCAAATCAGTATGAATCAAAAGTATGCTTTATTCAAAAGTATACTTTATTTTTGTTTGGCTTACGCATTATTCACTCGGTAGGAGGTGAATAATGCTCATTAGCCCGAGATAGCGAACCAATCAGATTGCTTAAAACACCAAGATCACTGAGTGTGTATATACTAAACATTATTATTATTGCTTCTTATTTTGTAAATAATTTTAATTTTTTTGTGTGTGTGTCCCTAATTAGTTGTGAAAACTAAATACATTGACACATTAATAAAGCTCTTTAGGGTACGATTTTTGAGATTCTCGCAACCTTTAATAGGGTATCATTTTATAGCTTCGATCTGTTGGCCATATGCTCCCGGTCAGGTGTGATCCTTTTATAGGGTACCTGAACTGTATTTGCCAGAATTCCAGTGCGTAAATACCCAGCAAAACGTAAAACAAATAATATACTTGATGCTTAACTCTCAATGTTACAAAAACGAAATAACGTTTAACCTTTCACGCCAACTTTTTGTTTTTCCTTGAATAGGGTGATACGGTGTCATTTGGGCTTTAAATAGGGTATCACTTTCATTTGCCTCTTCCTTTAATAAGCCGGTCAGGGCTTAAAACCCTGCGCGACACACATCCGAAATTTTCGGGAGCAATTTCTCCGGGCGGTACAGTACATTTTGCCGCCTAAACAGGCTGTTTTAGACCCTGAAATGTCAACAGACAACAACTGATCAATGTGGTTTCCTGCCTTCATCAGGTGAATATAGCACAGACTGCTATCCTCCGCTCCTGGTGGGCGTTTGTTAATTGGTTTAACCACTGACGAAATATTCACAGAACATTGACGCAAACACGCCTGTGAAATCGTCTTTGAATAGCGGTTACTTCGAATGGTTCAGTTCACTCGTCGAGTTAGACAAATGCCAATCGCTTTTTGACGAAAACTTGGAGCGTGATAAATTGAATACAAGCATTAAATCATTGTTCTATTTATATAGCAAGGTGAACATTTCAGAACAGGCTTATCGCAACCACGCAATTCTGCCGGTAGTTTGGGCGTATATAATTGTGGTTTAGATAAAAATCAGTCCGTTTTCTGTACGATTGTCTTGTTAGCAGGAACAGAGGAAAACGTTTTGGAATATTTTTATCAATCCAATCGGATATTGATCCAAAACAAGAAACCGGAAAATAGATGTATTTTACGTGGTTTTCAGAAGTACCTTTATGAGCTCAGCTCAGCTGATTTATGTTCTAAACTCATTTTAGATTGTTCCAAGATGAGAGATCAAAAGTTAAACCGAGAGCCGGGTACGGCAGCTTTCTGATAAGTTTAATTACAAATCCTGCAATATGAAGATAACGGTTCTAAGATACGAATATTGATACTTGGTTTTGTATCACGTTTCAGAGTACTAAAAATTTATGAGTATAGCTTGATGTGACAATGGTTATATTGGTAACATCCAACATCATGTGAAATAAACGTTATTGATATCAGTATCATGTTTTACGACCTGACCGACTGTGAAACCGTGCGCAATGGATAATAAATGTCGCATTTCTCGCCGTACCATGAAGACAAATGGTTATCACGCATACTTCCTGATATCCGGGGAGTTCACATGATATTAAGGGAGTTCCGTTGCGTTTTGGATTTTGTTCAGTGGTGCAATTTATCAAAAGGTTCCGGAATCTGTTTTCTTATTGTTCAGAGTATGTTTGCCTTGATATTGTGTCTTTATTGTTTTAACTGCGGTTCTAGAATATCGGGTCTCTCTCTGCATGCAACAGTGATGAAATTAAAGATGCATGCCGAGATGCAACCCGAGTTGCGCACAAACATCAGGGGGGAAGGTCTCGTTGTTAGTGAGAGGTACGGAGGCCCTTTCGCTTTTCGGCTCGTTGTTATGTGCCACCATGTATGGGCGTCCGCGGTTAGTACAACTTAATGGGCATGACAGTATAACGTTTCTCTTCTTAATGTAACTATTAAATTAAAGCAAATAGCCAAGAGAATTCGGTTACAAAAGGAGATAAACGTCGACCTCCACACAGTAATTCCTCTAATTTGTCGCACGCACTGTCCCCCTCCCCCGTTGCTGCTATGTAACCTTACACAACCAGACGTACGTGTTTGTTCAGTGATTTGTCAAAATCACTCATCAAACATATGTACCAAGGAGTATTTGCGTTGGAGATCAGCGCCACACAACGTTCATTTCGCAGTCCCATGTGTTTAGCTTTGGACCAGGACCAACAAGTGCTTCTAACAAAATGTCTTCAGGAAAGTTTTCCCAAGTTGTAGACTTAGCGTGCTTCCTCATTGTTGGTCTCGTGAGCGCGCTTTTGGGACTCGTCATTCCTTCGTTCAGACGCGGCTTTTTCTGCAACGACGAGAGCATCAAATACCCGTACACAACTAAAGAAACTTTCCCAACATGGGCGTTACTACTTGTCTCAGTCGTTCTGCCAGTTGTTACGGTAAGTAACTCTATTCAATGCATTATAATAGGGCTTGAATATAGTCTTAATTGATGCCTTCATGATTCAATCACGGCAAACACAACAATAACAACAGTGTTGAATCCATCTATTTAATCTCGCTGTAGGAGGGCTAAAGAGTAGCGATTCCTCTAAAAAATGAATTGAAGTGTATCTAACTGATTAAAATAAATAGAATGGTGAGGTGTTATTACGAAACTGGTTACAATTTCGAGAATATCTGACAAAAAACAACAATTATGTATTGAACACGATTTTCGTAAGATTCTCTTAGTTTGACATTTCCTGTATACCAAGTTTCCGGTTTCTTCCCCAATGGGCATACTTCAGTTTTGAAATAATGACTTTGTTTGAAGCTTT
>JAHPZR010004417.1:0-30000 GCA_019787425.1 Platygyra sinensis
GCCGCTGAAACGAGCAATTTCTCTCCATCTTCCAATTTTTCAACCGATGACGCTGAGCAAATGGCTCAATTTCGACGAAGTAAACGCATGCGTCCTAATTACTCAGGATCCCGAATTGTAACTAATGTTTGATTTCAGTTTTTTTTTTTCTGGACAAAGTGAGCGCTCAAGGTTATACAATACACTTCAAAAGACCTAAACTCAATATCCTGCACATATGTGGATTTTGTTCGCTTGATAAGGTTTGCCGAATATAAGAATGAGTTAAAAAGTTAGGTGCCTCGCACGTGCTAGCTTCGCTTATCGGGCGAGCGATCGAAAAGTTCGATTTTAAAGATAACAGCTCAAACGCCGTGAAAATTCTATATTTAGAATTTTTTTAGAGGTAGACAAACCGTTTGCAACTGATCTATTTGCGTTTGGTAATTATCTGTTTTAATCTTAGATTTCTCTCGATGGCAACTCTCAAAACAGTTTTACGTGCTCTTTGCTCGTACGAAAAGAAACATGTCTTGTGCGAACCCAAAAGCGAATCATTTTCAGTCTCCAATGGGATAGTTTTCGAGAATCACATAAAAGCGTGCGTCTACTTCTGCATCAAAAGGTATCTTGTTGAGCATAATTCCTAAAAAGTTAGATGCGCCAGGAAGGGGACCTATTTGCGTGTTCACCTGCCATGGGCAAATTGGTAAATACAATTAATACAAATTACAAGAACTCGCTTTGCGGCCAGTAATTAGCCCTTTTTCAGATATATTTTACTATTCCCTTTTATCTAGCTTTAGGAAATCATCAGCAATAGACCTGCCCAAGGCATTTGACTTCTGGAGCTAACACTAGATGGGATTTCTAGTTTGTTGCACAGTCACTAGAAAATGGGAAAAATAAATGTGTTGCATGTATGTACACCGCTTCAAAGTATTGCACACAAAGAACTCTCCTTCGAAATAGGCTTGTGATTACAAATAAAAAAGTTAAAAAAAAAAACGAAACATTTTGTGGTAGTAACGAAGAAAATGAAGAAATGAGGAAGAGCAAGACAAAAATATCCACGCCGATGTATTTGCGGCACGTGTTTACTTAAATGTAAAGATTGCGTGACATCGATCTGGGTCTATATTTCAGTTCAATTAGTTTCTTTACTTCTTGCCTCTTTTCATCAGGAATATTCAATACAAAACTCAATAAATACCCAGAGGATGCTTTATATGCAAGACATGGATCCAGGTCCTGCAAAAATATTGCACAAGCCAGGGAAAGGTGACATTTAAAATGCCGTAACCGTATGAAAAGGCCGGCGGCTGAGCACGGCAGCAAGACACAGGGAAATTAGCGAAGAACATCAAAATTATTTGCCATCAAACAGCCATTTGGAAGGTAAGCTGTCATCGAAGTATTATCTCAGGATTACTGGGTAGTTTTAATGGGAAATGGCAGGGTTTTTCAATGGTTTGCTCAGAAAGCGAGCTAAGGCTAGTCGAATTGTTTACATTTCCTGGTTAAACAGAATTTTTTCGAAAGGTCAAATTGGGTCAACTTGCATGGGGTCGCTCGCCTCAGAAATAACTTTTGCCAAGAAAAAAATGATATAACGTTCTAAAACAGCTCTTGTACTTGCTAGAATTGAATTTTGAAAGAATTCTACATAATACCGAGTATGTTTTGAGATGTTTGAAAACGGTATGGAATTTTTGATTTTCAAAGTCTAGAGATTTCGGTTCTCTTCGCTTGCTCTCCAGGAATCCGGAATTACAATTGTAAGTCTAAAATATCATCAAAGCAGCTTAGCAATACCTCCTAAATAAAATTATAAACTACGGAAAGCCATAATTTGCGATGCGCCTTCACGCGAGTTCGATTATCTGATCATGAAATTTGACCTCATTTCAGTGATTTTTCGGCTTCACGGGTTGTCGACGGTTTTTCGTAATTTTCTCAAAAATGTAAAAACTCTAGAACCTGAGACTTATATCACGATTCTTAGCATACCATAGGTTATCTCTGGACGAAATATCGAGAGGTCCATTTTTTCGACCTTGTGCCGCCCCTCACGCGGTTGTATGGGAGAGTGGCTCTTAAGTTGTCAAGTGAAGCTCCAGAAAATTCTCGTCAATGACAGCACATAGTACGATCTCGTAGTTTTCATATCTAGACTATGAATGATGTGCATTTAATGATCAGCAAACAAGATTGATATTGCGAAATGTGTCATAAAAAGTAAACATCGGGAAGCGTTGATAGAAAAAGACAGTATTGCAATAGTAATCTATTAATCAAAATGTAAAAAACAACATGAACAGAAAGCCGCGGAAGTATAAATCAAAATACTAAAATTGCATTTTAACATATCCGCCCTTCAGGTTTCGGTCAGTGTTAGCGTAAGGGTATTGTTAAGTAATAAAATAAGACGATGTTACGAAGGAAATTTATAACCCAACTGATCCCTCAGAAAAGGTACTTCAGTAATATCTTTTATAAGTCAGTATTTTTTTGAAGGAGGGCAGTTTTGAGTCACAGAGAGAAGCGTTTTCAATGGAATATATTTTTTTTAAGAAAACCAGATGATTTTCCATTCGTGTCATTTCCGACACAATTCTCAGCTGGTAATATATTTAAACATCCGTGTTTTGCATGAAAGCAAATGGTTGCGATCAAACAAAAAGCTCTCGTGTGACTCTTAATTAAAAAAAGACCCTTTCTTAGCTTCTTGAAAAAAGCGTGTTAATTTTCATTTGAGCATAGTTAGTTATTAACTATGATTTGAGCCACAATGCCAAAACGAGACACCGTTATGTTTCTATCAAAAAGATAAAGAATCAAACGGCTTTTTTTTAACACAATTCAAAACTCTCACTAATTCGAATTTTTAGCAAGACGTTACCTTATATGGAAAGTGCGATACAATGAAAACAAATCTCGCAAATTCGCCTCAGTGACTGGCCAACCTCGAGGAGTAATTGGCAGATTGGCTCACGCAATGATGTTTCTGTGGAAAGAAACATGAGGTACATAAAACACCCGCTAACATCTGAGCGGTCGAATTCTATGACTATTTTGCTAAAACTAATAATTATCCTGGTGGTCAAATATTAAGCAAGATTTTGATTCCTTAACAGCCTTAAGGTGACGAAATATTTATTCAGTTTTGATATCTACATTTATTGAACAAAAAATCAGTATTTCGTAGCATACGTATTGTGTTTGCACCGATTATCAGCTTGCGAAATAAGGGGCTGTAAATAACACCGTTGTAAATTGTCAGCTAGTGCAAGAGAGCTCTAAATGTACTCATCCTGCTTGTTCATCTTGAACTTAGATGTACTTGACAACTATCTGACTTGTTAAATAGTTCAGTGCTTAATTGGATCTCTACATTGCTCGAGGTAGCGTTTTTTATTGGTACCTGACACGTGCCTTTCGTGTTACATACTTTAGCATAGCAAATACAAGAAGCTTAATTCCTTTTTGACAAGGCTAGTCACGTGACCAGGGCATAACTCAGGCTGCCCCGAATAACAACCAGTTATTCAACAAATTGTAACACTATCCAAATATGGTCATGATGCTCTCGATATCTGTCATCCGTAGGTAACAGATATCCGGCGATATACGTAGCTTCGTACGTGGGAAGAAAAAGTGAAGTGAAAAAATGTCGACAGAAAGGTTTAAAAATGTTACGAGCTTGGAAATCAATTTTGTTATCAATTTGTTGAATAATAAAACAATTATCCTGCGAAATCTCGCGGAATATCGTCTGATTTTAGCCGACTCGGCCTACGGCCTCGTCGGCTAAGCATCAGACGATATTCCGCGCGATTTCGCAGGATAATTGTTAAATACAACAACAACAACAACAACATCTTTATTTCTTGCATTAAATATACAAATATCACACCACCTGCAAATAGCAAGGCTAATCGAGGCAGGCGGTGTTGTGGACGGCTTAAGATTTATTACGATAGTTGAAATGAAAAAAAAGTACCATATTTGTAACAAAAAGGGTCAGTCACGAGAGAAATTGAGATAAGAAAAATCGAGGCCAGCTATTTAGATAAGCGGGGGCTAATATATCAGCAAGCAGATGAATATCCTTCTTACTGTCGTGAATTTCTTATTTCAAGAAAATATCAGTGTCTACTTGAGCATTGTACGTCCCTTAGAATACAATACGTCTTTAGAATTCAATCTCTATGTCCTGAACACTTCATAACGAGTTCATCAGGGCTCTTCTCTGTTTCGCAGGTAAACCTTGCATACGGTCGGCGCGCGGGAAATTTGAACTGACCAATCAGGATTGAGCAGGCGGGAAAAAATTTACTGTCCTGACGTCAATGTAAGTTTACAGGAAAGGCATCGAAGCCTAGCCAACTTTTGTCGCTGGAGACGGCACTAAATATTCACGAAAAAAGGGAATTTACAATTGTCAAAACCCTATCAGTTCTTAAAGTGCACCTAACCCCAAAAATTTTTTTTCGCTAAAACAATAAAGCTTATTTTGTGGAGTAATTAGCCGCAGAAATTTTTCGATTTGGTTAAATCCTCGAATTTCTGTGCCCCTTGAAACCGAGTTTCGTATGGTTCACGACCGAACATAAGGAGTCTGGGGAGAGTAAAGCCGTGACGTCACTTCGAGAACGAAAGCTTCGGCTGTCCCAGTCGGGCCTTTTACTCTGTGTGAGCGTGGAAGCCTTTTTGCCGCACAAGTTTTTCGCTGGGGGCTCCACAGTCGACAGATTTCTGTTTTTATCAACAATATCTTCTACTTCGTCGGATTCTGAAATGAGCTTTGACTCAGAAGACTCCGAAATTTATTATATCGCTGAAGAGAATGACGACTCGCACTTGTAAACAAAGCAAAGTGAATAGTTAAATGATGACGGCCGAGCTGATTTATATGCTGACAACTCTCTGGCCAACGAAGAATGGACAGACAAAATGAGGTGGATGCTGACAAAGAACTCGAACGAGCTCTGATGGACAGACCCGAAGGCAATGATATGTAGAAGTCAAAGAGACTGTAGCGTGTGGTGCGTATATTTACTAAATTCGCGCATTCTTCGATCTCGCATTAACATACTTTCGTATAAATAAAAGTCAAGTCCGTTAACTTTCTCAAATTATTTTAACTTCACTCGTTCAACGTAGACCAAAATGATTATCCCATGACACAATGTTTGTGTTCTTTTCCTGCGAGTGTGGAAATTGTAGCGTCACTTCCCTTCAAAACATCAGCGAATGTTATTGTTGTTATTATTATATTAGAGTGAGTTAGAAGGTTGTCAAGACTCAAAGAAGAGTGATCTTGTTCTTGAAGATATTGGTGCTGATGTTACCTTAAAGTGTGTTACTGAATATCCAGGAATTAAACCTGTATGGCTTCAGAAATGGAGTTTTAAGATTAGTAGTGGGCAAATACAAAACTATCTGTCGGCTGTGCCGACTGACTGCTGTTGTTTCTCAGATCAGATGCAACAACGGCTTCATAAATCGATGGACGGTTATTCCAAATTCGTCTCGCTTAAGTCACTGAGTCAGCAAAATCCCTTCCTCTCTCTGAAAATCCAGGCATCGAGCGAGATCATCTGGTTTGAAATACTCTATGGAACAGATCACCGAACTCTTAGACGGCTATCACTTTGCACGAATCGAGCCATCACTTTGTACGTTTCTTCTCTTCAGGACATCTCTCCATAAAACGTATGGCATAAAGCGGAGTACCTCCTGTAAGTTTGTTGTGTTGCTACATCACACTACAGCGCACCTGGCTAGCATTTTTTTCGAACAACTTTTCCAGCCTTTCCCACAGAAACAAGTAAATGCGAATCTCAGAATCATCGTGTTCTCGATTTGACGTCACATCCGGCCCTCGACCCATTCTCCGTTAAACTCGGTCGTGGACCAAAATGGCGGCAATTTCACGTACTTTGACGAGCCATAGAAAATCAAAGATTTAACCAAATCGAAAAATTTTTGCGGCTAGTTACTCCACAAAATAAGCTTTATTGTTTTAGCGAAAAAAAGTTTTTGGGGTTAGGTGCACTTTAAAATGTGAAAAATATGAAGAAGTTTGTGTCTCCGAGCTTCTAATTTGGCGCCAAATCTGAGTCGCCGGCGTCCGGCATGGCAACATCCATGGCAACTCGCTCGTAGTTCGTCGGACAGTTCGTCGAGTGTCGCCAGGTAGGATAATAGTTAATATTTTGAACAAAATATCCTGTTTTGAACAAAATATCCAGTTTCTCGTCAAAGTAAACCCGGAATTCTCGAGTTAAGTATTAGAAGAAACCAAAGCAACTTTAGCATTGTCTCTATTTTTGTTACCTGCAAAGAAAAAGGCTATTATCGTGTCGTTTCGGGACGTCGTTTCGGTAGGACAGCTAAGTTTTGACTGCCGCTCGTACTGCGGGCTCAGCCGCCGTATGCAAGGAATAACTTATATTTACAATTTTAAGGGAAATAAGTCGCTAAGAACTCTTGGTAATGTATTGAAATATTATCAGGTTCATTTCAGTAATTATGGTACATAATGCATCCAGTAGAGATGACGTCAACATTTTATTGTCAGTTCATGGCCTTAACGAACCGTTGATATTTGCTTTGAAACCTGTTTCTTGCACTTTAGCTGTTATTGATATTGAATTTCAAAAAAAATTGTATGCCGTTTCAAGTTATCTGCGAAAAGCAACCAGTCAGTGATGTTCAATATTGTGTTAATGAAAGTTATAGAAAAGTTTACTACTATACGTGCATGCGAAAGAGAAAATCAACTTGCTAACGAATTTATAGCCATTAATTCACAAAATCAATAAAAGTAGAAGAAATTGTTTCTCTCTGTTGTTGCCGGAAATGCAAATCAATAAAAATTTCCCCATACTGTAATATTTTCTTCTTTTGAGGGTTATCAAGAAAAAATGATTTCACGGACAGTCATTTTTCCATGCTGCAGAAGGATAGGCAAATCGGTAAAAGCGCTGGCAATATAGTAATTTTATATTTAAAAGCTTATTTTCTCTCGATTCCCCAGTTCTCGTAAGGTTTTATGGATTCCTCGAGTGAATGAAACATCATGGTTGCAGGCTTTTACGTCGGTTATCTAGGAATCAATGATGTTCCCCAAAAGACTGTTTTTGAAATAAACAATCCGTCACTGACAAGTTTCGTAGTCGAGGCGAATGGCACTAAAAGCATATGATCATAAGGGATAACAAATAATTCAGATTTGTAATAACGACTTAACAATACACTGCAGAAATTTCAAAGATAAACATAAAACAAAATTCTCACCTTGTTTATGGTCTTGTAAGCAAGTGATATCTTGAAAAGCAGTAATTTTGTAGGGCCGTCTTCCTTTCTATAACAGGATCAGAAATGCAAAAAACTTGCCTCTATATATTCGTAGTCATCGATAGACTGTAATGATAGACTTAGCAATGTTTTCAAGGCGAGAGGCAATTTAAAGTCACTGAAAGTAACCTGGTATATATAATATCTGAATCTAAAGTAACAGAAAGAAAAATATATATCAGATAAACAGCAGCAGCAGGAAACCAGGTAAATCGATGTGTTTGAGCCACCGCTAAAACCTGTCAATTAGTATGGGTTGCGTCCGGCCTAATTTGTGTGCTATGTTGGTCTAAGTAAACGTTAACCACTTTACTGTTTAGACATTAGTTTCGCATTACAATAATGAATATAGATTGAAATCTCCTTCACTACTCTGAGTCGAGTCTCAGTTAACGGTGGATATTTTATTGCTGCTTGCAATGCGCGGTCGCACAGTTTTCAGTCGGGACAATCGCATCAAGTTTCCGTCCACGAGAAACAGAATTAAGTATTTAATGTACATCAGCTTAGAAAATAAGAATAATACGATTGAGGAACAGTGGAAGTATTGACGTAAGTAAAGAATATCTGAAGATAAGTGAAAGACAAAAGAATTAAGTTCCATTTGTGTTCATGCTAAAGTGAATTAAGTTCTGATAAATGTAAAACATTTCAGGCTTTGAACGAGATTTGAACCCACAACCTTTGCATTGCCGGTGCAATGCTCTACCAACTGAGCTATGAAAGCCAAATGAGAGCGGCCGCTTCAGGTGTGTGGGTTTGGCTGTTTATGTTCAGTGGACAAAACATAAGTATGTTTGTTTGGTTTTTTTTCTTTGTTTTTGTGTATTGTTTCGTTTTTAACAGTGGATGGATGTTTGTTTCGTTTTTAACAGTGGATGGATGTCTCGAAAACCCACATCCGAACGATGGTTGTTTATTGAGATTTATGTCATGAGAAACCCAAAAAGAAAACCGAATTGTGCTCCGTGGACTCGTATTCTCTGTTTTTTGTCTTGATTCTTTAAAACGAGAAAATACTGAAATCATTCAATAAATATTTTTTTTTTGTATCAGAAAGCGATATTAGGAATTACACTGCTCGGTGCTAATGCTCATTTCCAAGTGCTGTTTTAAATGGCAGATTTCATACACTTTTATTCCTCTCTTTTAAAATTTTTGTCCAGTTGTCAGTAGAGATCAGCAGTAAAAAAAGATTGCTATGTAAATGTTTTATTATATACGTTTAAGCCTACAAACCTATCTCCACTGAGAAACATTCACAGCAGAAACCAAAAGAATGCACTAATTGTTCACGGAAATGAGGACAAACTGGAGAAGTGTTACCTGCAGCAAGATTGGGGAAATTGATTTTCAGGACCTTGTTTGGGTTCAAACTTGAACATAGAACAGTAGGCTTAAAGTCTCTTTATGTTGATTAGCTATTGTCGTTCAAGTCAAACATTACCTATTACCGCACTGAGCCCTGTAGAGACTTTGCCAAGAACGACAGAAAACTTGAAACTACTCCTAACCGAAGCCTTTCATACTAAGACCCAGCCCCTACTCTTCTGTGATAATGGTGATCGATGATCATAATATTGCCTTGGAAACACTTGACAGTTACATCATCTAAGTAAAGTCGCGCAACTGGCTTGATCATTTCACCCGTGTGCTAAGTAAATGTATCTTTTACTGCTGGTTGGTTGAAAAAAGTTTCGCATTCATGATGAAAATGGAACAAGTTACGCTTTTTTGGCATTTAAAATGGACAAAAACAGTGCTTTTTGACAATCCCTTGACGCCACACAAGTTAAAGGTGAAGTATTCATTATGAACGTTTTTGGTTGCAATATCAAAGAAGGAATAAAATACATTGTATTTGGTGCAACATTTCCTCGGTGACTGAACTCTCACAATAAGCCGAAAATTTACAGTTTATCTTGACAAGCAAGGTCTGAAGTGAGTTTCCAGAATTCAGTAGAAGTTGTGAAAATGATGACTCGACGCTTTGAAAAAGAAAACGCAGTGCACATGATAACCTAAGCTTTACAAGAAATAAACCTCTAGACTAAACATCCTGGTGTAAACGGCAAGATATTGAGTTAAACAAGAAGCACTTATACTTCAAGGCTAGAGAAAATAAAAAGCGCAAAACATCAACAGCTGGTTCTGACGTTTTAGAAAGTCCGTCTTCGCAAAGCTCTTTGTATAGAGCGTTTCAATTTTTATTATCAATTAATCAAGCTAGATGTGATAATGAACATCAAGTTATTTCAGCGGAACATGAAAAAGCCTATACAAATTAATTATTCAAAAATAATATATACCGCTCTTAATCGTATGTATCTGAGAAATCTGCATCAAACTCAAAAATCTTTAGATTCTACACTTATGAGTTTGTTGTGAGGATCAGCGGATCATAATTATGCCAAGATATTTACAAAGGCTGTGTAAACGAACACGATTGTTGCGTCTTTGTTATCTGACTTGTGATCAAGTCGAAGAGGACGAATCTGTTGATTCGAGATCACCGTACTGACCAAATGAGACATTTTTGTTACGATTTGACGCTAAATAATTCAACAAGGACGAAAAAAATGTCCAACATCCGCCAACGTGCGCCAAAAGTTAATTACAACGGGTATAATTACTTTCTTCAATTTGTTTTTTGTCCTATGTTATTAGGGAACACCAGAGTCTTTACGACATTAAACGGACTTTGCTAAGAAGTTGCTACATTTTGGGACGGCAAAGCACTTGACTGACAAGCAGCTTTCTCGTCCGACAGGAAATTCAGCAACTGGACAACTGATAAGAAGCTGAAGACCAAGTTAAACCGAAAGAAACAAATTAGCTCATGCGCTCAATCAAGTCCCGATGCTATGAATAACACTACCAGTGGAACCGTCAACAACTGCACTGCTGACCTGTCCTTAATTTCCTCGGTTTTTCTGATCTGTTTGTACTCTGTGTCGAGTATAACGTGCTTGTTAGGCAATGGAATTGTCCTGCTCGCAATCTACCAAACGACTGCCCTTCGCACAGTATCAAACTTTTTCATTGCTTCACTGGCCTTTGCGGACGTTTCAGTGGGTGTCTTCATGAACCCAATTCTGATTTCGAAAGTGGCGCTTGACCTGTGGCAAGGAAATCACTGGCTCTCAAAGCTGGCAGATTTCATGTGG
This sequence comes from Platygyra sinensis, assembly GCA_019787425.1. Lineage (NCBI taxonomy): Eukaryota > Metazoa > Cnidaria > Anthozoa > Scleractinia > Merulinidae > Platygyra > Platygyra sinensis. The sequence goes on from JAHPZR010004417.1 coordinate 10,512, forward strand.
ATACAAACAACAACAAGCACCACATTTAATTTATGCGCTGTTAGCATCGACAGGTACGTGGCAATTACAACTGTGTTCAAATATCACTCAGTCATTACGCGCAAGAAATGTTTCGGGGCGTTAACTTTTATTTGGACAGTTTCTGTTATGTTTGCTTCGGCGAGATTTTTTATCCACAATCAAGCAATTCTACCAAGGCTTTGGATTTCAACCACTCTTATCACAGTTATAATCCCTTTAGTTTTAATTGGATTTTGTTATGTGCAAATTTACTGCGCTGCCAGAGCACAAATCAGAAAAATCGCCAGCGTAAGTTGAGCGCCGAGGAAGCGAAACTATCTGCAAAGAACAGAAAGGCTGCGTGGACCGCGGCAATAATTATTACACTTTTCGTAATTATGTGGGCTCCGAGCTTTGTGGCGTCTTGTATTGAACTAATCACGGTGGATCGTTGTAAAAAACTGCGAATTGATTTTGCGTGGTTCTGGCTGGCTTTTTTATGCTTTTGCTCTTCAGCAATTAATCCCTGGGTATATACAATACGAGTGCCCGAGTTTAAAAATACCCTGAGAAGAATAATTGGTCGAAAACGTTTGAAGAGAGAACTTTCTCGGAGCATTGCAGCAAGCTTTCGAAACTCGAAAAGCAGTTAGTTTTTTAATTGCTTAGCTCCTGGGAGGAGCAACAAAACTTGACTTTCTGACATCTTCAAACCGGAGGAAAAAATTGTTTCTGGATTTACATTTGTAATTATAAGTCATCGTGGTTGTAATATTTTAAGACTTCAGAAAATTGTACAATATTTTAGAGGGTGTTAATTTGGAGACTGGCTATCGGCTGACGAAATTAAGTCATTGCGCTGCAAGTTATCACCTTAATATGATATTTTTAGTTGTTGGCTATACAATCACCTGTATGGGTTATGCGAATAAACTTTCGAATTCTCCCAAGCTGATTCTCGTGGTTGTAATTTTATAGGTTATGTCAAAACGCAAGCCATTTAGTTTGGAATTTCGTAAATTAATTTATGATAAATAATTAGTAATGAGATAACTTCCTTTCATTTTCTTCATTGCGTCTTGAAAAGTTCAGGGCCTCAGTCTCTGTAAAATGTGGGTGAGTTGTCAGTGGGGATTAATGAGATGTAGGCAGCGCCGTAGCTAGTAACAGGCCAACCGAGGCACTTGCCTCGGTCATTTCTTTGGCTTTTGTTGTTTATAGTACCTAATACCTAGGAAGAGAACTCAACCATGGACTGATTGCCTCAGTCATAAGTTATTCATAGACATTGCCTCAGTCAAAATTTTTTTCTGGCTACGGGCCTGGATGTAGGTTGTGCAGGTATATGTGGGGGACAAGAGACCATGATCTCATTTTCTCTTGTGAGGGATTATGAGATGTAGGTTGTGCAGGTATATGTGGGGGATTAATGAGATGTAGGTTGTGCTGGTATATGTGGGGATTAATGAGATGTAGGCTGTGCAGGTATTTGTAGGGGATTTATGAGATGTAGGTTGTGTACATGTGCTGTTATACATGGGAATTAAATACCCACGGGCAAGAGAGATGTGTACATTGCACTGGAATTAACTGTCCGCCCAACCATCCGGGTGGTGTTGTGCTTATATATCGACAGAACAAAAGGCTTGCCTGTGAGCCAATGAGAAAACGCTGACGTCAAAGTTAAACCGGACAAACGGGTTTCTGATACCACCTGAATTTGATAATTCAAAATGATGGTGGACAAATTTTGTTCAACAATATTTTTCCAATCGCTAGTATAAAATAATCCCAACTCGCGGCTTAATCAGGTCACCTAAACAGCGGAAGTTTGAGAACAAACAGTGACCAAAGTTAGATCATCTATCCGAATTTAGTTGAAAGATCAGCCCCTTCGATGGTTTTACGATTTCGGAAACCGGCTTAATATCACAAATTGTATCAAACTATGCATATAGCAACAGCACTTTTCCACAAGATCTGATCACAAAAACGAGGTGGCTTGGCAGTTTATAATCATGATAGAATTCCTTATCGTCTTCGACCTGATATGTATTACCACTGGGAACGGTTTGCCTTGAAATAGCTGGATCGAGTTAACATTGAAAATCTAACTTTTTAAGGATTAAACCACTGTAAAAACCGTGTACGATCAAAACTTGCTCTACGTTGGATCAAAATAGATCGAGACCAGACCAAAAAGCTTTAAAAAAATAGAAAATATGCTGCAAAGGTTGATCAAGACAACATGAACAACGCCTATTGTAACAACGCCTATGTTCACGTTGTCTTGACCAACCTTTGCAATATATTTTCTATTGAAAATCTATTTATTGGTGCTCTCAACAGAACTTCTAATGTCTCTACCCGACCATATTGATGAAATGGATGCTATTTTAAGAAAACTTTCCGATGCGCTGAACTTACTTTTTATTAGAAGACTTAAATGTACATTTCAATAGAAAAAATATAACAACAACCTCTTGAAAAACAAATTGCCGAGTTTTGCAAATTTACATAACTTGGAGCAATTGATTCAACATCCCACGAGAAGAACGACAAACAATGAATCTCAAATTGATCTTATCTCCATGAACAATTGTTATCACATTGTTGATTAAGGTTGTGATTCATTCGACTTTGAATGACACGTTATTCCCTAGTGTACAGACTTATTGAGGCAGGCTTCCCTAAGATGACTGCGCGCGTTAATGAATAACGTTGTTGGTCTCAAGATCTTTCTCTACTATTTACAGATGATGAAAATTCTACAATAAAAAAGCAAAACGGAGTTTAAGCAAATCACAATGGAATTGGCAATGGTAACGTCGCTAAATAAACTACAATCTTGGATAATTTAAGTGAAAAATTAAAACCACCACTCCCCCATTTCATTGATGGAAGAAATGAAGCGTTTTGGCTTTAGCGCCAGTTCATCATTCATTCGGGGGAGGGGGGGGGGGTAAGTTAGAGGTAAAGTCTGCATACGAGCCAAGTGCCCCATCTCGCTGGAGTTTATTCCGGTTTCCACATGAAGTGTCTAGGAGCATTTCTACACCCCCCTGGATGGGATGCTAGTCCATCGCAGGGTTACTCCCAGCGTTAAATTCGCCGGTACCCATTTATACACCTGGGTGGAGAGAGGCACTGTGAGAGTAAAATGTCTTGCCCAAGAACACAACACAATGTCCCCGGTCAGGGCTCGAACCCAGACCGCTCGCTCCGGAGACGAGCGCACTAACCATGCGGCCACTGCGCCTCTGGGAGAGGGTTGTGTTATTTCTTATTTTATTCTGACCAAGATTGTAGCTGAGTGAATGAATGAATGACTTTGGGTTTTTCAATAAGCAGAAAAATATCCAATCACATGCGATATAATTCTTGGTACATATGTTTGTTTTTCCGCCTTATTTGTTAGTATAGGCTGTGAGATACTTCTGACGGTGAAAGACAAACTGAAATGATTCTAAATTATTACGTGATTCGTAGGTGGAATACAAATATAAATATATTTTTCAATCGACGTTGACGGTGCCGGTCCGGCGTCCCTGTTGTGGTTGCTTAAACTCTCTTACATAACCAGCATGGAGCATTTTTGAACAGGTTATTGATTAGAAGTTAGTCGTTGTGCTAAAATAAAGCTCCGAAGACTTGAAAATGCTAATCAAGAATATCTAAACTCAGCTGCAGAGAAAATATTAAAATAATGTTCACTTAGATGCTCTGTGTAACCCAATTGAAATGTTCCTATCGGGTGTCATAGCAGCTGGTCGTCATGGATCAACTTGATTGCGACGCGGATCGAGGCCTCTTAGCCAGATGAATACATGTACAAAATAATGCTTAACAATCTATTTATGTGAAAAAAGAGTATCCGCGCTTGTAACAAGGCCATTGTGTAGAACTTCCAAGCCTTTGCGATACGGGTGATCAAGGTTTGTGTCGCCGTTTGACAGTTCCGCATTGGGGCATATTGTAAAACATGGAATGAATTTGTAAAACGGGGACTGGACTGAATTTGTAAAACATGGATTTGTAAAACATGGACTGGACTGGATTTGCAAACATGGATTTGAAGCTGCTATTTTTTAAAGGCCGTAGAAATATCTCCTGCTTTTTGAGACTTTGCCAAGAGCCTCATGCTTCGATTTCGGTCCTCTTGGCGTGGATAAAAAGGTGTTCACTCTTGAAGACTTCGTTCATTTTGCAGATGCCAAATTCGACTTTTCGTGGTTTGCCTATGTGTTGCTGGTTTGTGCAAAGGACGTGGTAACTGGGTTAGAGTTTCTACACAGAAGTGGAATTGCCCACATAGACCTAAAGCCTGGCAACACCCTCGACTAAGCATGAAAGGGAAGGGGTGTTTCCGGGGGGATTTCACCTGTTATGGACCATATGGACATGTACGGCTCCAAAGGGTATGGTTTTTCAGCTGTTTCAGTCATAAACAAGGCATCTATTTTGGCCATTTTGGTCTTAAATAGGACATGGTTTTAGCACTCTAGTCTTGAACTGGGCATGTTTCTAGGAAGAAGCTACTTTTTCATCATTATCAATAAGAAAGTCAACAAAAGCCCTTCATAACTTACGTTTAGGGCATCTGTGCCAGCCGCAACGGTAATAAATTTGGCCAGGTCATATCCTTAATTAATATAAATTTACCGTAGCCTATTGTGAATCCGTGAATTTGCATGATTGGCTATATTACCGTTGACTATCTGCTGAAAGTCAACAGTTACGCATCCGTGCACATCGCGCATCACGTTTGAACCTGATGTAACATAATAAAACAGTTCTTTTCTACGCGTTACTTGACATTTTTTTCTTTTTATGCAATGAGACTACGGTAAATTTATACTAAAACAATTAGACTACTCGCCCTCGTTTTCTACGAGCGATAGTCAACTCGGCTGCGCCTCGTAGAAAACTCGGGCTCGTAGTCTAATTGGTGTTTTTTATGGCCTAGCTCACGTGAGCATCGCTGAAGTTTATCACGGATAAGGTGTCAGATCGTTTTGTAGAAGTTCATAAGCTCGCCGTCAGTTGGTAGAGCTTCAGTTTCTGTATACGTGACTGTCAGATATCTCATACGTCAAGAGCAGCTGTGCCTCGCGAGCCATTGTCTTGGAATCAATAAAAAGATCCGGTTATCTTAGTTCAGTACAGAGATTAGTTACATCTTGGAGACTAAAGACCCAAATCTTGAATAAACTATATTATCTTGTGCCGCTTTTGGTAAAAAAAATTGCTTAGTTTTTTCCTTGATTATCTTTGAAAACCGTTCAAAGCCAATTTGAAGTCGAAATCAGCCTTTTACAAAATTTATTTCATTATTATGAATATGAAATTAATATACATATGCATGTACTAAGAAACTCACAAGCGAGATCTTTAGCACCCGAGCACTTTTCTCATTTCCATCCTTTCCGAGCACTGTTTGCTCTTCATTCTGGGTTTGTTCCAGACTACAGTGCTCTCCCATCTCTCATAACACATGCTAGAATATTACACTGTTATTTTCTTTTTGCTATTTGTCAACGAAGGCCTACGTATTCGCTTTCTTCCAATAGAAATAGTTCATTCACATTCAGTTAACACATCTGTTGGAGCTATTGCATGGAAACGGCGGATAAATGTAAGCAAACGAGAAAAAACTACTAACAGTACGCATAGCAAAAAAATAGAAAATATTAAAAAATCATTGTTTTCAAGCTGGAGTTTAGCGTGAAACTTGCTTTGTTAATTTAAAGTTTTGTCTTCAAAACAAATATGAAATATGAAATATTAATGACTGAATTGTTTTTCCCTTTTTCTTTAGCCATGCATTTTAAAACACGGAATTAAAGAAAGTGCTTCTTTTCGCACAATTTTGAAATGAAGAAGCCTTTTGCGATTAGGCTCATTATCGGGTTATAGACTTTTTAGCCAGGGATATCAAATTTCCTGTTTTTAGCGAGGCTCAGCGATTGGTCAGATCTAACTATAAATAAATAGAATAATAATCAGTTTTAGATAATTGGGCAGTACATGGAGATAAAAGTCAAATTCTCCGCTCCGGATTAACACCTGGAGAGGTCGATATCAACTGGTGAACATACCAGCTGAAGAACAGGAAGGCTTAAACTACAAGACCTTGGAAGGAACTGAAAAATCAAGTACAAGCAATAGAGATGAACGAAACAACCTACAGTCCTTCAGTCATTTCTGCAAGGTCGCCGGCATTTATTTGGCTGGCGGTGTTAAGCTGCATGTCTGGTGTTGTGACAATTGTTGGAAATGCGGTCGTTCTCATTGCTATATACCGTACGAAAGCTCTGCATACAATCTCCAATTTCTTCATTGCCTCGTTAGCAGCCGCTGACATGGTGGTTGGAATTTTCCTTAATCCTCTCCTGTCGGCAAAAGCCGTCATATTTAGTTACCTGAATCCTGATGTTCCGATCAGAGGCTCTGTGTTCGACAAGGTGGAGGATTTTGCATGGATCCAAGCAGTTGTGGCAACTACATTCGGTCTAACAGCCATCAGTATTGATCGTTACATTGCTGTGAATTTCGGGTTCCGATACGAAGCGCTAGCTACCCCGAAACACTGTGCACTTGCAACTGCTTCCGTTTGGATCACATCTCTGGTCTTTGCAAGCGTTCGGTTATTCATGGACGATACCGACCATCTATCGATTCTTTGGCTCGTCATGGGAGTCATAACTTGCATTTTACCCTTCATCGTTATAACTTTCTGTTACATGCAGATTTTCAAGGCGGCTAAGCAACAAGTTCTGAAAATAAAGCACGAAAACTCATTAACACGTCGTTCTGGCTTTCGACGGAAGAACAATCAAGTCAGCCACGCTAAGACAGCATACACTATTGCTATAGTAATTGTTTTCTTCATTGTGCTGTGGGTACCAAGTCTTGTCACAGCAGTAGTTCAGGTCAGTTTGGCAGGATCACAAATGTCTAAACATCAAGCAATTCTCTTCACAAAGCTGGAACGTGTTGTATGGCCATGGGTCTGTTTCGTTGCGTATCTGAGTTCGGCCGGGAATCCTTGGATATATTCTATTCGGTCGAGACAATTCAGAAGTGCTTGTACGCAAATTTTTAAATGCTTTGGAAGGCTCCGTCCCAGAAATGAGCCGGAAATGTCGTTAACTGAACGAGGAACTGTGGTAGTTAACACTTCAGCATGCTGCGAACCAAACACTGGATAACCATGATAACAAACCTCCAATAAATACTACGTTCTTATCAAGGGAAGGGATTTAAACTAAACTAAAGAAAGTCTTCATACACGCCTACCCGGTCAACAACAAGAATATGATAAATTTGATACAAATAATTTGAAATAATAAACTTTTAGGTAGCGAAGATGCTTCGTTAAATTAACAAAAACGGTTGGCGTATATTAAAACTCGAGCTTGTAGAGGAAGAATGAGTGGCACCTTAATAAAACAGGTGGTACTGAGGAAATTAACATCAGAATAACACCGAATAGGCGCCAGTCCGTGTTCTAAAGTTGACAGATGTCCGGCTTTTCAGTATAAATAATCAGGCTAAGAGTTTCGTCTTCTTTAGTACATTGAGGAACCCGCTGAAAATAAAAAGTGTTCAAAATAATATATTTTAAGCGAATTTAATTAATTAATATACCTAACTTTACTCAGCTTGCTCTTTGGAAATAGTTAAAACGAAGACCGACAGTAATAAAAATAATGGAGTGACATATGAAGAGAAAAGTGTAGGTCCATCGCATTTATTGTGCAAACATGAATTGACTGAGTTTTCACGTAGAACTGATCAGAATGATGCGCCGACATATGCACAGTCGTAAGACTGATTATAATAATTAGCTCCTTTTAGGGCAACTCCTAACAAAGATGCCATTTAGCAGCACTCTAACATGTCTAATGCACCTGTGTATTTTTCTATTTTTAAAATTTATTTATTTTTCTCTTAGCAACAGTAAAGTATAATTACAATAAGAAATTACTTTCACTAATAACATTACTTAAGATAGAGAAATAATAGCATACAAAACCCTTACATTTGCAAGCAATCATTTACCATCAGACGTTACCGTACCAACGTGTCTTGCTTATGCTTGAGCGCTCTATTGATGAGCTTCTCTGTTAAGTGAAAATAAGATGCAATTAATTCCCCATTCACACCAACTAAACTATTTTAACTAAATCAGGTTTAGGTTTGTCGTTTCGCATTTCAGTCAAACAGAATTTTACCTTGTTTAGTTGCGGAGTATGTACAGTATAAGCAACTAATTTTTAACCGTGTCAGGGGCTCCTGACCGTGTTTAGTTAAACCACTTTTAAACGTGGTTAACTGATTTTGGTGTGAACCGGGTATTAGTTGAATCTCATGAGAAAGATATTGGTAGTAAGAATAATCTAGTCCGAACTCCCCTTTCCCCGCTCTATATAGAGATTCAGGGTGTATTGTTGAAGCGCGCGCTAGAATTTAAATTGCTCGTTTAAATAATAATTTACAAATTTACAAATAATTTGCATAGGTGATTCCACAACTCCATGTTGATTTCCCTGTCAACAAAACACTGTCATCAATTACAGGTTAGGTGAGGTAAAGCATCTTTATTTTAAGTCGTTAACTTAGGAATCTCCGGAGCCAGCGGCTCATGACAAAAACACACAACTAGTAATAACATTATTACTTGCTATTACTATTTTTGGCATTAAAGATAAAGTCAAAATTAAAATATATAATATTCCTAAGAGAAACTTATATTAAAGGCAACTTGCTTTCTTTACCGCGGTGAGTTTATACTAAAATTTGATGGGAAAATAGGTCCGGTATAAACAAACATTACCGTATCTTGTACAGTCTTAGCCAGTATCAGGGGGGGGGGGGGGGGGGCGAATGGTCCTTCAAAACCTCTGGGTCTCGCAAAATTTTAGTCGAATTTCAAGGGTCTCGCAGTCTCGTATTTTTTGGGGTTATGTGAGTCTCGCAGTTTCGTGTTTTGTACGAAAGTGTCTCGGAGTCTCGATTTTTTAATTTCATTCAAGCAACCTTCAATTTCTGAAAAAAGCGTCAATCCCAACATCTCCTAATTGTCTGAACTCCAGAAAAAAGCTGGAAAACTAACTGCAACGTCATTTTGGCGCCAGAAAAAAACAGTTTTTTTGTTCTAGGATATCATAACGTAGTGTTATAGTCGAATTTCCAGCTATCGCACAGAAGCTGGCCAAAAGGCTAAATGAAGGTGAATCAACTGAGAAACCAAAGATTAAGAGCTTTAATCTTCCCTCTATCATCTGATAAAAACACGAAATTAAATTGAAATAGACAAATAAAAAAGACAAATACTACGCTTAATGGACTCTGGAGTTTGTAAGACTTTTGTACAGGCTCATTCTAGCTCATTCTCATAGCTCTCCACCAAATCTGGGGCTCGAAGAGTCTGAACGTCTCGCGTTCGCACTCAAAACACTTTAAAGTCTCGGTCTCGCAATCTAAAAAGTCAAAATGTCTCGGGCTCGCAAAGGAAAACGCTAGTCTCGCGGTCTCGCAAAGTCTCGCGTTTACCATTTTTTTTTACAAAAAAAAAACTCGTCCAACATCCTTGACTTTAGAGTTTTCTCGAAATTTACGACTTTCTTTATACAGTTTTAATCCTTTACCTAACGAATTCCGTAAGTTTTGGTAATCCCTCTAGACCTCTGAAGTGTCGTCTGAAGGGTTGTACCTTTTTTATGAACTCGAGCAGCTTGAAGCCCTGAGACCAACCTGGAAGTTTATTTTGAACAGGAAATGTCAATGATTGAAAAGCCCCCCACGAGTACCGGGGCTGCACATTTACCTGAAGATTGAGCCCGCAGTGTAGTTGACCAGCAGACGTAATCCTCATCTCATGCGCGTCCCGTTTTAGCAGGCGTTCGTCGGCGTTCGCAGGCGTTGATTCCTACACAGAAATTTACATATCAAAACCAAAAGAAAAGTGAATTCAGCGATTTGGTCTCTCACGGGTGGTTTCGAATGCCCATATCCGTGCTAGTTGAAGTTTGATTCGAGAAATATTTTACCTTGACGTTGGACGACAAACAAATGCTGAAGTGGGCAACATGATCTGTAAAGGAAGTGACGTCTATGAGGGTGTCACTCTCCCAGCGACTGTTTGAGTGATATTTTACTGTGAAGTTGCGTGTTTGTCGTCCTTGAGAAATCCGTGAAATCCGAGAACGCCTTATGACAGAGCTGTGAACGAAAGCGACGCGGTTTTTGTAAGATTTTCTCCATGTTGATAGCGTACAAACAACGTTTGAGTGGGAACGATAAATGGAACGCCATACCTCTGCTTCAAGTGTGAATGGCGACTGTTATTACGATGGCGAATCGAGTTACCAAGATACAGATGTCTGCGACTATGATCAGAATATGTTGCCAGAATTACTAGATTCACAAATAGACAGTACACTACAAGGTCTGGACATGGGCGCCATTAAAAAGAACTCTTACGAAAGAACCCGCGCTGCTATGGCGGTAAGCACGAATTACACTAAAATAGAAAGTTGCAATTTAATTTATGATCGTTTTATGGTTGACTTGCAGTTGGGAGTTTAGTCTGAGTCTATTAGTATTATTTATTTATCAGTTTTCTAGTTCCTCCAAGATAAAACAGCTGTGGTGAAAGTAGTATTGTGGTTTGTCATTCTTGTAAAAAGTCGAGTCAATGTTTTATATGATTCTTAGCTTAATTTCCGATCCGGTGTCGAGCACGCGCTGTACGGTAAGCTAAGGAATCATTTGAATCAAAGATTTAGATAACGTGCTTGGCCAATTGGAAAATGTCTGTTGTGGAAAGCTGTTCACAGGAAACATAGGGCTGGTCAGTTCTTGAAAGAGAGGGTGTCACTCTATTTACTTGAATTTTGACTTTTTAGCATGCAAGCATAAAATGAGTAGAGTTTGTAAAACAAATATACCTCCTCGGTTGTCACACTATCACAGGTTTATTGTGGTTGAGTGCCGTTTTAAAAGCAGGTATTAAGGCATCAAGGTGCGAACTCTCTTTGTTTGAAATTGCTATTTTCTTAACAAATTTAATTACATTTCTTTTTGACCTTGGTGAAGTTAAGTTCACTTTAGAAAACGTTGTATTATAATCTATTGACATGTGTTCCTTGATGGAATTTGTTTCTTCTCATTAGAGGCATTTTAAAGGGCTTTTAGAAGAGGTTAAAGCTTAACATCTGCATCTTGAGGTGGCAATTTTCTACATGTACTGTTAAAATGTATTTCACTGGAGAATTAATGTGAAATGTTTCCTTAGCAAAGCGGAAGATAATCGCTCTCCAGGAGAGATTTAAGAGAAGAAAATTCAAGTCTGGCCATGCCAAATGACTGGCAGTTGTCCAAATTGTTTGATAGGCAACTGGCATGGTATTCTCAGTGATATAATTCAACTTTGATGGTAATGATAAAGTCCCTTGTAAGGCAGATTTTAAAGGACTGTCATTTTCGCAACCACTAAAAAAATTAGAGAAATGGTGTGAAGGTGCACAGCAAGATGTCCAAAATTATATAGTTTTTATAAATAACATTTGAGGGATATTATTTAGTAGGATTTAGCATCTGTCATGAATTCACCCCATAATCAATGCAGTATGACCTTTGAAGAGGATAACAAGTTCTATATTTACCAGCACTGCTCAGTCCTGATGTATATTTGGATGCTGATGATGTCTCCCCTTCATAATCTATGTCTTGCTAGACACCCTTGAAATTGTGTTTTTGAGCTGCTTTGGTCTGGAGTAGGACATCATCTTTTGCCAGTTTAGTCTGAAATAATTTGGCATTGTTTTTGAGTAAATGGTGAGAGTAAATTTAACATATTTATCACTAGTTTTGAAGAAACATTCAAGTCAGGGTATGCCAGAATGTTTGACTGATTTCGTGGACCAAGACAAGTATTGTTTGATTTGGACAGGTCTTTTCCGAGGGACAAGTACATTATTCTGTGCTTGCCTACAAATTCTAAAATAATTTAAGGAAAAGGACAATGTTTTGAGTTTGCATGTTTACATGTTTTGACAAATTGTCTGTCGTGATTTGTTAACTTAGTTCATTTCAGCTATGTACAGTGACTCTGTATAACTGTTGGTAGTTTCTGTGAAAAATGCTCCCAAAAAATTTATCCAGGCTCTATACAGTGAACGTATGTGCTGTGTAAAGTCAGTGTTACATGTAGGTGTTGTTTTATTTTGTTGAAATCTAATTTGTTAAAAGAAAGTTGTGTTTTGGAAGATTACATATTACATGTAAATCATATTGGTACAATCTCACATGACCATCACATGTAGTGTTATTTTCACATGGTAATTTGTTCTTAGGAATAACATTGGAAATTAATGAGCTGGTTAGCTGACTGGTAATGTTCAGGCTAGTCGGTTTCTGCAATTCTGTTTTTTTTTTCTTCACAGGCAATAAATCCAATGTTGGCTAAGAGAGTATTACCTTTGGTATGTATTCTGCTTTTTTCTGATAAATTATAGTGTTTTTATTGACACAAGTTTGTTGTGATTTTGGAAATACTTTAATATTTCTGAAGACTTATCCATAGATTTTTATATAATATGCTCATGTACATGTAGAAAAAGATGTACTGTGCTATAATCAATGTATAATGCGAATAGAAAACACTTTAATTTGGAACAGTACACACCCTAACCCTTAAAGGGGCTCAGTCACGTTTGAAAAGCTTAGCACAACTTTTCAAATTCGTTGTTTGCAATCCGCGTCAATCTTCTCCGTCCTTAACCATCCTTGTTCCTTTATGGTTTATTATCGTTTCTTTAATGTTTTTCTATCTTTACAAAGTGTTATTTTTAGGTTTCCTCAATTTAACGGTTATTTTTTTCAATGTTCAAAATAACTCAAGATGCCGTGACTGAGCCCCTTTAACATCTTGCAAACATTGTCTAGATCCACGAACCCACAATACTAGTTTTAGTCAGTCATGTACTAAATTAATTTGTGCTTTTTGTAATTTTTCCTTTGGTAATATGACTAATAAATATAGCCAAGTGAACTGTCAAAGGAGGAAGCAGCAGCAATTTGTATCCAGGCCCACTTCCGAGGATATTTAGCAAGAAAGTTGTTTGTACAACTTCTGTATGACAAGTTCATTAAGGTAGGTCAAAATTGCACTTATTGAGTGATCAAAAAAGTTATTCATAATTTATTATCACGTGATAAAAGATGCTCATTGTTTAAAACAATTATACAGTTCATCAGATATCGAAAGACCAAGCATTCATAATGATTAGTCTTGTTCAGGCAACAGTTGGGCTGTTCAAACTAAGTATGTATCACTTCAGGTTTTCTTCAGGTTATATAGTGGACAAGTACCTGTTCAGTACTCTTCATGCCTTTGTAACAAACCTTCTGTGCTTTGCAGGCATGCCACACCAACAGTAGACTGAAATAAAATTTTAGTTCTAATTAATGTGGCATAGTTAACAATCTCAACAATTGACTCATCATCACACATGATCCAGGGCCTGATTTACTCATTTGATTGTCTAACTTATGAGGCAGTATGTTTTCATTTAAAACAAACAAAATCTGAGAATTTTGAACTATACATTAAGAAAATAATTCATTTATTTATATAGTTAATTAATTTAGTTAGTCAGTTCATTTGTGTTTTCATTGGTTCGGTTGTTCAATCATTTGTCCACTACTTCCTTCCTTCCTTCTGATTGAGATATATTATAATAATAGACTGACTGGTTTATTAAAAATCACCTCGCAGTAAAATACTGAATTGTGTAATTGTTATAATTATACCTTTCACCTGTTTTTTTGACAGTTTGCTTTAAGTGCAGTGGAGGTCTATCATAATTGAAGGGTTCATTGATAATAACCTAAGTATGCGTAGTGCCTTGCACAATTTTGGTGAATTAAGTGGTTAAGACAAAGCTGAAAATTTTTGTCAGACAAATTATCTTAGTTTTGTTTATATTCAGATACCCCGCAATAGTTATTCTTTCAAGTATTTCCAGGATCAGATCATGTGAAATCTTGTCCTTTTCAAATACTAGTGGAAATATGATAGATATCTCAGTGTCGGACATTAGCACTCGCCCGCTCGCCCAGGCGAGTGTGAAAAGTGTCGGGCGAGTGCAAATTCTCGATCACTCGCCCATTTGGCGAGTGCAATTTTTGTCACCAAGAAATTATTTAAATATCAAAATAATGTTTTTACACTCCATTTTGGCAAGAAAATTCCTAAACATAAACTTACCATTTCTATTTTACAAAGTTTTGTATTCCGAAAGGCAAGTGACATACTACATTCGGCTAAACAATATGGCTTCCCTCTAGTGATAATTACATATAGCATCTACTTGTATAAAGTAATACTGCTGGTCACTATCGAGCCATTGGTGATCGGGTAGATATGGCGCCTAAAATAGAGACCGCTCCTGAGAAGAACAGACATGTTTGCTCGCAAACTGCAGGGATTTCACGAAGATTCATCAATAAAAAATCTACGTGAAATATAAAGTGAGTGCTTCCATTGTGTTTCCTTCCTTGTTTCCTCGGTCTGCCATAGTGTTTGATGACGTTGCAAGCGAATTGTTTTCCATACTTTCACAGCTTTCTGATCATTGCGTGTTCTCCCGTAAACTGATCGCGTACAAAATAAAAAATGTGGATATATATTTCAAGAGTCTCCAAAGTAGTCGAAGAGAAAAAGGAAGGAAAAAGCCCCGAAAGCTACCTGTGATCAGTCCAAGGAATAAAAGATGACTAAAATGGTTGGAAAAACGGGGGGTTGGAAGGGGAGGGGAGGGGAGGGTAAATTTTTGGGCGAGTGAAAACTGGTCCGGGCGAGTGCATTTTGCGGGTCACTCGCCCGAATGGCGAGTGCTCTAAAAATTAAATGTCCAACCCTGTATCTAAAGGAGTCAGTGATCTGAGCAAGTTTTTATAAACATACTTAGATGATAATAATTTCATTGATACATAGCTGCAGCTTTGGTACCGACGATTTTCTTGTAAAACCTCTGGAGTTTAATAATATAATAGACTTTTTTGTTGTGGGGTGTTTGATTGATTTGTTGATTTATTATCTGTTTTAACAACAGGAAGAAGAAGAAAGAGAAGCAAGAACCAGAGAACAAGTGGAGGAAGGAGAATTACTGGTGGAAAAGTAAGCATAAAATAGCAGATTCATTATCAAGAAATTTAAAATAATTTGTTTGAATTCAAATTCAAATTCCATGAAATTGCCAGTCAAAAATTGTGGTCTACAATCAGCCATTTTCATTTGTTGTTTAGTGGAGGGCTTCTGGTGGGTTGTGGAACGAAGGTAAATTTTGCAGGATCTTCAGAGACAAATCCGTGGGAAAAAGAAGCTGATTAGGCAGGAAATAGCAGAAATTTTCAGGGCAAATTTTGCTGGAAAATGGTCAGTGGCAAACTGCATATTTCGTGGGAATTTTCTGGGCACATTTCGGTTTTGCATTGGTTGGATAAACGTTTTTAACTAAAAAAGATGGCAGTTTTGTCAGTTTACAAGGCTTTTTACATCGTGGCCACAGTGAGTTGCAGTGACAGCAGTGACAAATTTTCACAATAAATTTGCAACTTTATGGCAAGTAAACAGCCCCAGCAGCCAAGATAAGTTTCAAATATGTTCAACCTGTATTTAGTACAATTTCTAGTGAATTTTGCAGTATTTAGCATGTTTTTGTGAATTGTACAGTAGCTCTGTTGCGTACTAGGATACACTGTAGATTTGTTTCAGTTGAAGGAAATAAAAGAGAAATGTTTAATGTTTACTTTATAAGTATGTGGGTGGTAGCCATCATGCCATAATGATTTTGTAATGCAGTTTGTAGATTATGGTGCATGAAACAGGCTGAATTGTAAGATACAGTTGTATATAAAGCATGTTTCTGGTTGTTTTAAGCTGTTCATAATCTAGATACATTTAAGTAATGCTTACATGTAAATGAGTAACATATAAGTGTTTTTTCTTGCATGTACTACATGAAAATTGGTGAATATTTTTCACTATATAATTTTCAATTTGCATAATCCTTGCTTGGTTCATTCAGATTTGTTTACTATATTTATTATGTGGTTAAGAAGCCACACGTAGTCAGGTTTTAAAAGATACACAATTTTACTCCGTGGTCTTCAATTTTGTAATGCTGTTGGAGAGGACCACAAAAATTAATATCTGGTTACCGGTAGATAGTGTTCATTTTACACCACTATTCACTTTGAATTTGTTTTTGCAATAAAATATTATTGTATATTTTAAGGGAGTTTGCTTTCTGTGGATTGGAACTACCCAATAATGATTTTATCATGTACTATATTATTTTTAGATCTTGAAAATGTTTCAAATTTGATATTTAGAGAGATAACATGCCCTTATTTGGCAATAATATTTCAGGTTCCATTTTGGAAACTGACTGCTAATGATAAGTATTTTCTACCTGGTTCAAAAATGATTGATTTGATTTTAAAGCTGATTTTTATTCCACTTCTAATTTGCAAATAAAGTGCATTGAGTCATTGAGTCATATACTATTGAAAATTGAAAGAAAGATGACATCTTAAATAGCTGAAGAAAATTTCGGACATAAATGTCTGAGATGCAACCAAAATTAATCTTAAATAGCTATGATTGATCAATGCTGAAAGACTCCTTACAATATCAGAAAATGTCAGGTAAAAAGTTAGGAAAAATGAAAAAGATATAAAATATATGAAGACTTTTGTCAATATGTCACCACATTGTTTGAACATTAGTATTTTGAGAAACATGACATTGAATAAAGAAAAGGAAAGGGTCAAAATTTAGCTTGTGCACATGCAATTTAAATTTTCAGACATGGCCAGAGTTGCTGTCAAAGTAATAACACTCTTGGTTTACAACAGGTCTAGACTTGTCAAGATAATAATTCATTTGCTATGCAGTTCATTTTATTCTTTTCTTTTTTTCTAACAGCTATCGCTTAAACCTTGAAATGGAAGAGAATACATGTTTACGTAGAAACATTAGAAGAGGAATTGAATGTGATGTTATAACGTGAGTTTGAGTCATTGATTCAATAGATCAGTGTACAGACTGTACTTAATTTCAAATGTTTATTCAAGAGTGTTATTGTATGGAAGATGTGCAAGTAATTTTGGTGTAGTGTTATGACTGTTTTTTCTCTTTTTGTTTGTAAGTTTATTTCATTTTTGAATGTATGTGGTAATGTTCAGTGGTGCTTGTGTGGTTAAAAAATACAATGTAAGAAAAATCCCTATTGACCTATTGCATTTTCATATGGACAGTTAATTTAGATACATTTTGTTGGTGCAACCTGTCAAAAAGCTTCAAGGAGTTAAAGAATAATGAATACCATCCCATCCAGGGGCCTGGGAACATTCCTACACTGTGCATGTCTGTTATTACTTGTAGTCTTGAGACAGAACACTTCCACTGTGACATATACTAGGTGAAAATACATTTGCAGTTCAGGCCTATATTTCAGTAGCTAGAAGTTACTAGTATTGTCAGTAATTATTTTTAAGGAGTGAATTTACCCAAACGAGAACTGGAATAATTGTATTTTGACTGGCGTCAACTATTTGGTCAATTGATTTCTCTACCTCAGCAAGTTCCAAACTCAGTGGATAAACTCTTCATGTTGATTAACTTACTACATTATCACATAGTTTAATCTTAGAATTTGTTGGCCTAAGAAGTCATTGTCTGTAACATTGCATGTATATGTACAAGATGTAAACATTCATTTATTTCTCATCAGTGCTGTTTTGTATTTAGCATTCAAAGAGCGTGGCGCCAACACAAGAAACAATCTCAGGACGAGTTATCTGTTGGACAGAGAGGAACAAGTTCATATAACATGTCAAATTTTGATGCAGATTTACGACCAAACTACTCTACCACAGGGAGTGGCAGTTTTCATATAAGGACCAATCCTTTTATGGGAAGTAATGAGAGTGCTTCTTACTGCGATGATGACAATCTCTCTGATGTTTTTAATGACAGCCTTGAGCAAGTATCAGAGGAGAATCTTAGAAATACCCAAGAGCATGGACCACATACTAGGCACTTTTATGATAGTGATCAAGTCATTGAAGGTGACACTTTTAACGATGGACTTCCTGGCATACATGTAGATTCTGTTAGCTCACCTGCTGAGTTGCCATCACCAACTACTGATTGGGAGTCAATAGAATCATGTCTCACTTCAGAGGGCGAAACACAAGATCTAGAAAGCAGTGAGCTTGGGGACGCTACAAATGAAAGGTTAAAACACTTTTCTTTAAAGCCAAAGGATCTGCAGATTTGTTTTGTTGATGATACACTGCTCAGTGATGTGGAAGGAGATGAAGACGGTTGTGACATAAAAGAGTATATTATTGATAAGCAAGATGTTTCTGATGATGAGAAACGGGACTCGGGTTGTGTTGCGGGAGATGACGAAATCTCCGAGTCTTTTAGTATTAAAACAGTTAGACCAGAAACTCTAGAAAATCATGAAATTTCTCAGGAGGAAACTAAAAAAGTTTTATTAGAACTGAGTCAACAGGACAGCGAGGAGGAAGAGAAAGAGGAGAGTTATTCAACTGTAATGCTAGGCTGGACAGAGGAGAGGTTACAAGAACTGACTGTAGATGAACTCAAAGCACTCCAGAAGAACATGGCACAGTTAATTGAAGGTTAGATACATTAAAGAACACTAAGAAACAGAAAATCCTTTTATTGATCTCTTCGTATCGATACCAGGGGCCCGTTTCTCGAAAGACCTGGTAACTTAGAGGGACAGAAATCAGATTTTGAAATCAAAATCTCAAGTAAAGAAGGGTGTGTTCTGAACTCTCATGAAGTCCATTTTCTTGTTTCTTTAGCTAATAACTTTACTGTATAATACTCAAAGCTTTTGAAACTCCCATCTGGAATGAAAAACAAAACAGCTCAACGAGCCCGGTAATTACCAGGAGCTTGGAGAAACGGGCCCCAGGGCTTAAAATTAACACTCACAAACTCACAAAATGCAATTGACTTTGATAATCTGTGAGTGAGAAAAACATGCACCAGCAAATGTTGAGTGAGTTAGAATCAACCCTGTCTCCCAACCATTTGGAAAGGATTTGCTAGTGGTCTCACCAGTTCAAATGCTAGTGAAAAAAAATCTGACCAGCAAAGCTTTGAAAGTGAATTGAAAAGTTAACCTTGAAGCCCTGGATATTAGTTGGATGTCTATTAAATTTAGGAAAAGGGCAGTTCAAATATTGTGCTTAAACCATGAATGGGAGATTAAGGTAGAGTGTTTTTGGTTTTAATAATTGCTTCCTCAAAATTGAAGAACATTTACTTCGAGCATACATGTACCAGGGTTGTATATAAGAGCCGGCAGCCGTTGAAGTTCGCCACCTTCTCTTGCCGGCTACTTTCATTGCTTCACTAGTTAAAGGGGCT
>JAHPZR010004418.1:0-2500 GCA_019787425.1 Platygyra sinensis
GGTAGAGGTAAATGGGCGAGGAATAGAAAACGTTGATAGATTTGTGTACTTTGGAGCTACAGTTTCCAAAGAGGGTGGAGGTACTGAAGATATCCATAACAGAGTAGTCAAAGGGGGAGGGGTATTCTTGAGATTGAAAAGATGTGCAGTAGCCACAACATCAGCCGACAAACCAAAGTCAGATATAAAACACTAGTTAAGCCAGTCTTGATGTATGGTCGCGAGATGTGAAAGATGAATAAATGTGATGAAACTGAACAAAATCGATGTCTTCCAAAGCAGATGTCTTAGACGGATATTTAAGATACGCTGGCAGGGGAGAATTACAAACAAAGAAGTCCTGAAGATACCTGAGATAGAAAACCTCAGTGACGACGTGCGAAGGAGAAGATGGAAATTCATTGGCCACATCGTGAGGAAAGAACTACAAAATGACTGCAGGACTGCATTAACCTGGGCCCCAGAGAGGCGGCGAAAACGGGGAAGACCAAGGACAACATGGAGAAGGACGGCGAAGAGAGAAAGGGAAAAAGCAGGATAGAAGAACTGGATTGAGGTACAAATGGCAGCGGCTGACAGAGATGGTTGGCGGGATTGTGTTGAGGCCTTATCATGATGTGCCAAATGGCACAAAGTAGATAGATAGGTAACAGGTAAAAGTATTGAAAAGTATTCAAATATAACGAGATACCGAAGCTCCTTTGCTTGTAATTAAAATATTAAAGAAGACATCGCCACAGCCGAGGTTTTCCTTTGTTTTGAAACGAAATGAAAGGAAACAACATAAGCGGATCGTCCGCGAAAACATCCTCGCAACCCGCGAGTAATATCCGCAGCCATTGTACTCTTTACCGTTGCTGTTAAAGTTGGCATAATTAAACTCCCTAAAAACGAATAAACGGCAAAATAGTGAACATCCAACCAGCACAAAACAAACCAAAGCCCGGCCGAACAAAAAGACGGCTGAAAGTGCATGGAATACGTCTGCTATGAATCGAAATCAAGACGAAAAAATGACGTCCCGCCATTTCGTCTCCGCTTCATTCGAGAAAGTACCTTCTCTTGTCCACGCATCGCGCAAATAACATCCTCGGAAGAACTGCGTACC
This sequence comes from Platygyra sinensis, assembly GCA_019787425.1. NCBI lineage: Eukaryota > Metazoa > Cnidaria > Anthozoa > Scleractinia > Merulinidae > Platygyra > Platygyra sinensis. The sequence goes on from JAHPZR010004418.1 coordinate 1,109, forward strand.
ATGTCAAGAAAATAACTTAAGAGGGATTACCTTGGTTAGAAGGCCCATATGGGGGATTCACTCTCTTACCTTAATAATCTCTTGATGAGTATAGTATGCTGATGTCGGGGCCCACCGCAAAAAAGCAATGTAAAGAACAGGTATGTTTGTTCTCTCACTCGCGACATTGCATTAAATTACATAATATATATTTGTAAGTTTAATAAAGCAGGTCTCACCGTCAGATCCCTTTGACTTCCTTTTAGTTTTCAAGATATAGCTCTTGTATTATTCAAAACTATATCCTCCCAGGTAGAAGAGCGAAGAAGAAAAGCGCGGCGTGTGGTATACAACAGATATGAAGCTTCACGGTCTGAACAAATATGAAGTGATTTGAAATTAAGATGTCTTCAAATCGATGGACTCTTTTGATTGTAATATAGAATAATCGAATAAATAATACTTATTCGACTGATACGTTGCCAAGGCATTCTTCATCTTATCAAGCTGTTCATTTCCTTTCATTATTCTTTAATACTGAACAATAAGATACAAAGAATGTCATCAGTTTCCTTGACATAACTGGAGGAATTGTTTCAAGTTTGTGGAAATTGCCTTCGTCGCTATGCGACTGGGAAGATTTTTTGAATATTCAGTTCTAATTCGTAATAGGCCACGTTCGCTATATCAATATTCTAACATGGCTCTGAGGCTTTCAGGTCAAAATTGCACATTTTTTAAGTTTCTTTTGTCCCTCAATTGCCAAAGAGACTTAGATACAAAGAAAACAACACCAAGTTTGACCTGAAAGCCTCGAAGCCATGTTAGAATATTGATATATCGAACATGGCCTATTGTCAATGTATGAAGACAGCTATGCTGCTATCTATTCAAGTAAACGCTGTTGACAAGTTTTGCCAAGAAATTACCATGGAAAAGGGAGCTATTTGTAATTAAAAGTGTTAACTAAAAGAGTAACTGTCCACCGGTATAAGCACGGCTCAGAGTATCAGAAAAACTAAAATAAATAAATAAACAAAAACCTTCGAAGATTTGGTCCCATTCAAAGCTGAAAATATCACAACGTCATTTCCAGGGAGGTAAGTTATGAAAGGTGCACATGACCGTAGGCCAACTAATCAAATACTACGTGAGAAATACTGGTTCTCAGCCATGAATGGTATGAAAAAACTTATAAACACCAACAGGAACCGGAAAGCCACTGATATAGATCAACTGAAGGAACCCTAGAATGTTGTATGTATGGATTTGAGAGGGCCGTGCCTGGAATATCCGGATTGTCATTGCAACTTGATTTTCATCAACCCTGCGGTTGCAAAGGTCAACTCATCAGCATTTAAACTAACCAGAGGGGAGGGAAGCTTAAGATCATTTTCGCCGCACATGGGATTC
>JAHPZR010004418.1:7500-17500 GCA_019787425.1 Platygyra sinensis
AATTTCCAAGCAGATTATGAATAAATATGGCGATAGCGGATCGCCTTGTCTGACCTCGAAGAATTTGAAAAGGAGTTGTTGTATAACCATTGTTCATAACTGTACTTGTAATATTTTTATAAAATGTTTGTATCCAATGAATTAGGGAAGGACCAAAATTAAAGGCCGAAAGCGCCTTAACCATAAAGCTTCGCTTTATCGAATCGAACGCTTTTTGGAAATCTATCGCTACTAGTAATCCGCTAATATTTTTCCTCTCTGTGTATTCTAAAATATCATCTATAGTTCTCACAGCATCAAGTATTGTCCTACCTTTTACGTACGCATTTTGATTGAAATGTATTATCTCCCCTAAAACTTTTTGAAGTCTTGCAGCAATAACTTTCGATCCAATTTTTGCATCAACGTTGATCAGTGAAATGGGCCTCCAATTACAAATATTTCGCTTTTCTTTCCCTTTCTTTTCAATTAATGTGATTACTGCTTGTTTTTGGGTATTTGATAATTCACCACATTCGTATGAATAATTAAGAGAATCAACAACTAAATTACCAATAGAATTCCAAAAAGTTTTGTAAAATTCGACCGTAAGGCCATCGTTTCCAGGTGATTTGTTATTTTCAAATGACTGTAGGCAATCAAAGCACTCCTTAACCGACAACCTTCCTTCACAAATATTTCTCATGTCATCAGACAGTTTAGGAATTTCTGTTCCTTGTACGAATGAATGATTTTCATATACTGTGTCATCATCTGCTGCATATAGATCAGAATAAAACTTCTCAATTTCCTTCATAATTTCCAATGGGTTTGTAGTAAGGTTTCCATCACTACTAATCAACCTACGAATGCAACTTTTGGTACCCCTGTGAGATTCTAAGCCTAAAAAATATTTGTTGCTTTTTTCACCTTTTTCATACCAATTTGCTCTTGATCGAATTATTGCTCCTTTGGCTATGTAATCAAAATGTGAGTCATATTTCATCTTCAAGTCCTCTAAAATCTCAACATTTGGCTCCGATGGGTCTATTGCCAATCTCTCTTCTGCTTGTTTTAAGGATATCTCAATCTGCTCAAGCTCTTGCCTTCTCTTACGTGCCTTTTCTTTAGCATAATGCATTGTAAATTGCCTCACGCGATATTTAATTAAATCCCATAATACCCTTTTATCAGTAACCTCTTTAAACTCCCCTAACCATTCTGGTATTTTCTGATTAATTGCTAACACATAATTCTCATCGTCAACCAAACTTGAATTAAATTTCCAATATGAAGGGCCTCGCTTCTGTTCATCAAAACTATTGAAAGAAATTGTTATTGCCGAATGGTCTGTTCTGATAGCTGTCTTAATATTCGTTTCTTCTTCCTCATCTTGGCACACATCGCTTATTAGCCAAAAATCGAGTCTTCTCTGGATAAGAGGGTTCTTTTGTTTCCACGAAAAAAGCTTGCGGTCCGGGTTCCTGGTTCTCCAAATGTCAATTAAGTCGTAGTTTAGACAAATACTGTTGAGAAATTTTACTGATTCCTTCTCTTTAGGCGTACCTCCGGAACAGTCAAGATCAGGATCATTAACCACATTAAAATCGCCTCCAATTATAATTTTGTGATTTTCATCAGCAATAAAATCATCTATTTTTTTCTCTAGCTCCTCGAAAAAGGAACACTGTTCGCGTACTTTGTTCGGCGCATAAATATTGCCCAAAAAATAATTACAACCCTGCACTGTAACATTCAAAAGAATATAACGCCCATTAGCATCAGACAGTATTGATTTGAAATCAAATTCTAAACTTTCTTTCACCAGTATTAAAACACCACAACTGCGGTTGGAGCCATGTGCAAAATAAATTGGTCCCTTCCACTGACACTTCCATACGTTTTCTATATCTTTCGTACTGTACGTCTCCTGTAAGAAGATGATATCTGCGTTTTGCTTTTGAAGCCAAATTAACAAAGACTTTCTTTTCTCCAGAGAGCGAAGACCCCGAGCATTTAAAGACAACATTTTAAAATTAACACTTTCAGCATTCTCGAACTTCCAAGAGACCATCAAAGCTGTTGTTTCTCATAGTACCATGCATAATTAAGTGTGAAAATTGACGTGTGGTGAAGCATAACTGTACAAATATGAAACCTTTCACTGACACATTTGACGAAAAAGTTACATAATAGACCTTACACGTAAGTAGTGCAGATAAAGAAATTAACATACATACACATAATAATGTTAAGAGGCCACTAGAATAATTCCTAAATATGGCCATGCGATATGGACATAGGATACACAGGTGCCCCCAGAACAGAATAAGTGATAAACCAACACACCGGGAACAACTTCCCCTACTCTTTTTGAACAGTCATAGTAGTTGTATTTCATCAAAGCTATTTCATCAAAACTAATCCCCTGTCCAAGATTATGAATACAACTACCATGATTGACTGCAGGCATATCTCACTATAAGACTCGCCTGCAGGGAAACATGATAGTTGTATTTCATCAAAACAAATCTCCAGTCTTAGATATTAAATACAATTACCATGATTCGATGCAGGCACATCTCACTGTAAGACACGCCTGCAGGGAGACATAGTATTTGTATTTCATCAAAATAAATATCCAGTCCAAGATGATGAATACAACTACCATGATTGACTGCAGGCACATCTCACTATAAGACACGTCTACAGGGAATCATGGTAGCTGTATTTATCAATACAAATATCCAGTCCAAGATGATTAATAAACTACCATGATACAATGCAGGCACATCTCACTATAAGACACGCCTACAGGGAAACATAGTAGTTGTATTTCATCAAAACAAATCTCCGGTCCAAGATATTAAATACAATTACCATGATTCAATGCAGGCACATCTCACTATAAGACACGCCTGCAGGGAATCATAGTAGTTGTATTTCATCAAAATAAATATCCAGTCCAAGATGATGAATACAACTACCATGATTCAAAGCAGGCACATCTCACTATAAGAAACGTCTGCAGGGAATCGTGGTAGCTGTATTTATCAATACAAATATCCAGTCCAAGATGATTAATAAACTACCATGATTCAATGCAGGCACATCTCACTATAAGACACGCCTGCAGGGAATCATGGTAGTTGTATTCATTAAAACAAATACCCAGTCCAAGATGATGAATACAGCTACCATGACTCCCTGGAAGCTCGTCTGATACACGGAATTTAAGACATGGATGTACTTGTAGCCCAGCTTTGATTGGGTAACTCTAGATATTTGTTATCCCATCATACCCATAGACTGATAACAGGTCCATAAAAATAATACAAAATGCCATTTATAAGACTACTTATCAATTTTGAATGTTCGGTGTCTATAAGGAAATCTTACTCCCAATAAGATGCAGTTTGTAGAGTTTGATTACGATTCAACTAAATTTCCCAATTTAGTAAAGGTGGATCGCAATCCGCTCTTATATAAATTTGTTAAACAGTGGCACAAAAATACTATAAACACCTTAATAACAATTCAGTAATAAAATAATAAATGGAGATTACCGGAACTATCTTAGAGTTTTAAATCTTAAATTAACCTAAAATCGAAAGTGTCTTTAACGAATTTCAAAGTTGATATGGCATTCTTTTCCATTACGGACCACTAATTGGAATTTTTTTCCGTGTAGCATCAATCAAAAAAGACCAGTATGATATACGTCGGATCAGTTAACTCTATTTTCCTTTAGACCTTTCTTCTTCACGGTTATATTTGTCCTGGACTCTTCTTGAGACATAAATCCTGTTTAAACTCTGACTTCCTTAAACTTGTGCTTAACTATATTTAAGTTACATTTACAGTTTCTGAAATATTCGTTACAATGTCTATATAGAGAGAGTTCAAAACTACAATATTTTGTTTTTAAATAGAAATGGCTTCCATTGAGAAACCACAGTAGGTACTAAGCGCTGTCAAATGAAAAATATGATTTTAAAAACTTAAGTTTTCTGATTTCAATAGTAATTCGCTTTTTCTGTTCCTTTGTCCAATGTACTGAGTACCTCGTTTTAGATGGCTTAGAATACAAAATTTTTATCGTTGAGTTCATAAACTCGTCATAACAAGGGACACCAAGAAAGTCGCATAATTTCTGCAGAGTTTCTCTTGGCTTTGCTATCAGGTCGCGGCTGTAAACATCAAGGATTGGATATTTGGACATCTCGTGAAGCCTCTGAACTGATCGAGCATGGTTGAAGTATTTTTGGATGCAAAAGTCTATGGCCTTCTCATTGCGTACCTAGGAAAAGTGAAATAAGATGGTTGGTCGGGTAACCAAAAGGGAAATCATGTTTCACATTTGGGTGGAGAAAAAAAATACAAAAATACAGTTGCCTTTAATTTCTGCTTTATAAAAAAATAAGAAACAGGTACACACTCCCCAGTTAACGTCCATCCGCCGAATTTCACAATAACAATGAAACCTTCCTTATGTATACCATGTTAATACAGTCATCTCTTTTTTTACCACTTAATCCTGGCCTGAACAAAAGCTAAGTCCTTTTGCTCCTTGTTTAAAAAGAGACGAAAGATGACAAGCAAACAACAACAAAAATGATTCTTTGGCTGTTGGCGCTGGCTATCCTGACAAAACACCTTAGAAGTTTAACGAGGCCAGCAACGAGCCTGTTACTGGTTACGTGAAAGTGGCCGTTGTGTTGAAGGTTACACTTAGTGCACCTCGTTACTACACTTTAGCTATATTAGAGTACAAAGTATAAAAACAGCGGAGGGTAATGTGGAAGTAAAAAAATATATACACAATTTACAATTCACTAAACAGACTACTCAATAATTGATTTACTTTATTCCTTGGTTTTAGGTCTTGCACCAGTCCAGATTTTATGCATATTGTAGCGATGTTGTCGAACGGATTTCTGATAACATGAATCAGTTTCACTGGAGCCACTACTGTTTTTTGTAATTCTTGCAGGCGTTGGCGACCTTCTGCGTGTGCAAGTATTGCAGCTGTTCCGCTTCCTTTCTTGTCTCCCCACTACCCCTTAAATCAAGGTCTGGATTCGCCACTGGGTACAAAGGTCGGCACATCCGAGGGAACTATTCCCAGCAACAAGTCACGAGGACAAGTCCCATCGTGTGAACTGGCCATTTTTACTCCAACATCTAGTCGCAGGGACCAACTTTGGTCCCTGTGACTAGTCCCACGAATTCAAACCAGTTTGAATTTTTGGTACACATCCCTGCGACTTGTTACCCAGAACGCTTCGTGTGAACTGTTCGTGGGACAAGTCCCTGCGGCCAGTCCCTACGCGTAAACTCTTCAGGGGACTAGTTGCAAGGACTAGTCGCAGGGACTAGTCCCCTCGTGTGTGCCGACCTTAACTGCTCATATATCATGATGGCTAAACCAATGAAAACTCTTGAATTGCATTATTCAATCATCCAGATTTTAATGAAGAGTATTACATATTACTATAAATGTAGGTAATTGGAGACAAGAAAGGAAGCGGAACAGCTGCAATACTTGCACACGCAGAAGGTCGCCAACGCCTGCAAGAATTACAAAAAACAGTAGTGGCTCCAGTGAAACTGATTCATGTTATCAGAAATCCGTTCGACAACATCGCTACAATATGCATAAAATCTGGACTGGTGCAAGACCTAAAACCAAGGAATAAAGTAAATCAATTATTGAGTAGTCTGTTTAGTGAATTGTAAATTGTGTATATATTTTTTTACTTCCACATTACCCTCCGCTGTTTTTATACTTTGTACTCTAATATAGCTAAAGTGTAGTAACGAGGTGCACTAAGTGTAACCTTCAACACAACGGCCACTTTCACGTAACCAGTAACAGGCTCGTTGCTGGCCTCGTTAAACTTCTAAGGTGTTTTGTCAGGATAGCCAGCGCCAACAGCCAAAGAATCATTTTTGTTGTTGTTTGCTTGTCATCTTTCGTCTCTTTTTAAACAAGGAGCAAAAGGACTTAGCTTTTGTTCAGGCCAGGATTAAGTGGTAAAAAAAGAGATGACTGTATTAACATGGTATACATAAGGAAGGTTTCATTGTTATTGTGAAATTCGGCGGATGGACGTTAACTGGGGAGTGTGTACCTGTTTCTTATTTTTTTATAAAGCAGAAATTAAAGGCAACTGTATTTTTGTATTTTTTTTCTCCACCCAAATGTGAAACATGATTTCCCTTTTGGTTACCCGACCAACCATCTTATTTCACTTTTCCTAGGTACGCAATGAGAAGGCCATAGACTTTTGCATCCAAAAATACTTCAACCATGCTCGATCAGTTCAGAGGCTTCACGAGATGTCCAAATATCCAATCCTTGATGTTTACAGCCGCGACCTGATAGCAAAGCCAAGAGAAACTCTGCAGAAATTATGCGACTTTCTTGGTGTCCCTTGTTATGACGAGTTTATGAACTCAACGATAAAAATTTTGTATTCTAAGCCATCTAAAACGAGGTACTCAGTACATTGGACAAAGGAACAGAAAAAGCGAATTACTATTGAAATCAGAAAACTTAAGTTTTTAAAATCATATTTTTCATTTGACAGCGCTTAGTACCTACTGTGGTTTCTCAATGGAAGCCATTTCTATTTAAAAACAAAATATTGTAGTTTTGAACTCTCTCTATATAGACATTGTAACGAATATTTCAGAAACTGTAAATGTAACTTAAATATAGTTAAGCACAAGTTTAAGGAAGTCAGAGTTTAAACAGGATTTATGTCTCAAGAAGAGTCCAGGACAAATATAACCGTGAAGAAGAAAGGTCTAAAGGAAAATAGAGTTAACTGATCCGACGTATATCATACTGGTCTTTTTTGATTGATGCTACACGGAAAAAAATTCCAATTAGTGGTCCGTAATGGAAAAGAATGCCATATCAACTTTGAAATTCGTTAAAGACACTTTCGATTTTAGGTTAATTTAAGATTTAAAACTCTAAGATAGTTCCGGTAATCTCCATTTATTATTTTATTACTGAATTGTTATTAAGGTGTTTATAGTATTTTTGTGCCACTGTTTAACAAATTTATATAAGAGCGGATTGCGATCCACCTTTACTAAATTGGGAAATTTAGTTGAATCGTAATCAAACTCTACAAACTGCATCTTATTGGGAGTAAGATTTCCTTATAGACACCGAACATTCAAAATTGATAAGTAGTCTTATAAATGGCATTTTGTATTATTTTTATGGACCTGTTATCAGTCTATGGGTATGATGGGATAACAAATATCTAGAGTTACCCAATCAAAGCTGGGCTACAAGTACATCCATGTCTTAAATTCCGTGTATCAGACGAGCTTCCAGGGAGTCATGGTAGCTGTATTCATCATCTTGGACTGGGTATTTGTTTTAATGAATACAACTACCATGATTCCCTGCAGGCGTGTCTTATAGTGAGATGTGCCTGCATTGAATCATGGTAGTTTATTAATCATCTTGGACTGGATATTTGTATTGATAAATACAGCTACCACGATTCCCTGCAGACGTTTCTTATAGTGAGATGTGCCTGCTTTGAATCATGGTAGTTGTATTCATCATCTTGGACTGGATATTTATTTTGATGAAATACAACTACTATGATTCCCTGCAGGCGTGTCTTATAGTGAGATGTGCCTGCATTGAATCATGGTAATTGTATTTAATATCTTGGACCGGAGATTTGTTTTGATGAAATACAACTACTATGTTTCCCTGTAGGCGTGTCTTATAGTGAGATGTGCCTGCATTGTATCATGGTAGTTTATTAATCATCTTGGACTGGATATTTGTATTGATAAATACAGCTACCATGATTCCCTGTAGACGTGTCTTATAGTGAGATGTGCCTGCAGTCAATCATGGTAGTTGTATTCATCATCTTGGACTGGATATTTATTTTGATGAAATACAAATACTATGTCTCCCTGCAGGCGTGTCTTACAGTGAGATGTGCCTGCATCGAATCATGGTAATTGTATTTAATATCTAAGACTGGAGATTTGTTTTGATGAAATACAACTATCATGTTTCCCTGCAGGCGAGTCTTATAGTGAGATATGCCTGCAGTCAATCATGGTAGTTGTATTCATAATCTTGGACAGGGGATTAGTTTTGATGAAATAGCTTTGATGAAATACAACTACTATGACTGTTCAAAAAGAGTAGGGGAAGTTGTTCCCGGTGTGTTGGTTTATCACTTATTCTGTTCTGGGGGCACCTGTGTATCCTATGTCCATATCGCATGGCCATATTTAGGAATTATTCTAGTGGCCTCTTAACATTATTATGTGTATGTATGTTAATTTCTTTATCTGCACTACTTACGTGTAAGGTCTATTATGTAACTTTTTCGTCAAATGTGTCAGTGAAAGGTTTCATATTTGTACAGTTATGCTTCACCACACGTCAATTTTCACACTTAATTATGCATGGTACTATGAGAAACAACAGCTTTGATGGTCTCTTGGAAGTTCGAGAATGCTGAAAGTGTTAATTTTAAAATGTTGTCTTTAAATGCTCGGGGTCTTCGCTCTCTGGAGAAAAGAAAGTCTTTGTTAATTTGGCTTCAAAAGCAAAACGCAGATATCATCTTCTTACAGGAGACGTACAGTACGAAAGATATAGAAAACGTATGGAAGTGTCAGTGGAAGGGACCAATTTATTTTGCACATGGCTCCAACCGCAGTTGTGGTGTTTTAATACTGGTGAAAGAAAGTTTAGAATTTGATTTCAAATCAATACTGTCTGATGCTAATGGGCGTTATATTCTTTTGAATGTTACAGTGCAGGGTTGTAATTATTTTTTGGGCAATATTTATGCGCCGAACAAAGTACGCGAACAGTGTTCCTTTTTCGAGGAGCTAGAGAAAAAAATAGATGATTTTATTGCTGATGAAAATCACAAAATTATAATTGGAGGCGATTTTAATGTGGTTAATGATCCTGATCTTGACTGTTCCGGAGGTACGCCTAAAGAGAAGGAATCAGTAAAATTTCTCAACAGTATTTGTCTAAACTACGACTTAATTGACATTTGGAGAACCAGGAACCCGGACCGCAAGCTTTTTTCGTGGAAACAAAAGAACCCTCTTATCCAGAGAAGACTCGATTTTTGGCTAATAAGCGATGTGTGCCAAGATGAGGAAGAAGAAACGAATATTAAGACAGCTATCAGAACAGACCATTCGGCAATAACAATTTCTTTCAATAGTTTTGATGAACAGAAGCGAGGCCCTTCATATTGGAAATTTAATTCAAGTTTGGTTGACGATGAGAATTATGTGTTAGCAATTAATCAGAAAATACCAGAATGGTTAGGGGAGTTTAAAGAGGTTACTGATAAAAGGGTATTATGGGATTTAATTAAATATCGCGTGAGGCAATTTACAATGCATTATGCTAAAGAAAAGGCACGTAAGAGAAGGCAAGAGCTTGAGCAGATTGAGATATCCTTAAAACAAGCAGAAGAGAGATTGGCAATAGACCCATCGGAGCCAAATGTTGAGATTTTAGAGGACTTGAAGATGAAATATGACTCACATTTTGATTACATAGCCAAAGGAGCAATAATTCGATCAAGAGCAAATTGGTATGAAAAAGGTGAAAAAAGCAACAAATATTTTTTAGGCTTAGAATCTCACAGGGGTACCAAAAGTTGCATTCGTAGGTTGATTAGTAGTGATGGAAACCTTACTACAAACCCATTGGAAATTATGAAGGAAATTGAGAAGTTTTATTCTGATCTATATGCAGCAGATGATGACACAGTATATGAAAATCATTCATTCGTACAAGGAACAGAAATTCCTAAACTGTCTGATGACATGAGAAATATTTGTGAAGGAAGGTTGTCGGTTAAGGAGTGCTTTGATTGCCTACAGTCATTTGAAAATAACAAATCACCTGGAAACGATGGCCTTACGGTCGAATTTTACAAAACTTTTTGGAATTCTATTGGTAATTTAGTTGTTGATTCTCTTAATTATT
>JAHPZR010004418.1:22500-24860 GCA_019787425.1 Platygyra sinensis
ATAGCATTAATTTATTTCCTGAAGCCAGAGATGATGCCTTATCTTCTTTCAATTTGCAGTCATTAAAGCTGACTTAAAGATTCATGAAGACGCCACGGTGCAGATACGGATTCTTAGCAGAAGTTTTCACAGGGGTCTAACAAAACATATCAGGCGGCATCAAGTAAAGCGAAGCCCGATTCACCCAAGACAACCTTGGGGTGTCTGGGAGAAAATTCTGAAATGTTTGGTTACCAAAGATGAGTTTTAATGCATTTTAAGAGGAGCAGAGTGTTAAGTTAAATGAGCTGTTTATGATCATAATATTAGATCGGAATGCCAATCAGCCGTCTACCAAGTCTGCATGGGCATGTGACATCTAGCGATCCCCCTTTTTGGGCTCTCACTTATGATTGATCCCCTCTTCTGTAATCCTAAAAATTAATGACTTCCCCCAGGATCCTGGCCCCCTCCCCCTCTCGCAGGCGATAAATAATGACCAGTACCCAAATGATGGTGTGCTGTGAGGTGCCCTCTGCGTTCGAATCCCATGTGCGGCGAAAATGATCTTAAGCTTCCCTCCCCTCTGGTTAGTTTAAATGCTGATGAGTTGACCTTTGCAACCGCAGGGTTGATGAAAATCAAGTTGCAATGACAATCCGGATATTCCAGGCACGGCCCTCTCAAATCCATACATACAACATTCTAGGGTTCCTTCAGTTGATCTATATCAGTGGCTTTCCGGTTCCTGTTGGTGTTTATAAGTTTTTTCATACCATTCATGGCTGAGAACCAGTATTTCTCACGTAGTATTTGATTAGTTGGCCTACGGTCATGTGCACCTTTCATAACTTACCTCCCTGGAAATGACGTTGTGATATTTTCAGCTTTGAATGGGACCAAATCTTCGAAGGTTTTTGTTTATTTATTTATTTTAGTTTTTCTGATACTCTGAGCCGTGCTTATACCGGTGGACAGTTACTCTTTTAGTTAACACTTTTAATTACAAATAGCTCCCTTTTCCATGGTAATTTCTTGGCAAAACTTGTCAACAGCGTTTACTTGAATAGATAGCAGCATAGCTGTCTTCATACATTGACAATAGGCCATGTTCGATATATCAATATTCTAACATGGCTTCGAGGCTTTCAGGTCAAACTTGGTGTTGTTTTCTTTGTATCTAAGTCTCTTTGGCAATTGAGGGACAAAAGAAACTTAAAAAATGTGCAATTTTGACCTGAAAGCCTCAGAGCCATGTTAGAATATTGATATAGCGAACGTGGCCTATTACGAATTAGAACTGAATATTCAAAAAATCTTCCCAGTCGCATAGCGACGAAGGCAATTTCCACAAACTTGAAACAATTCCTCCAGTTATGTCAAGGAAACTGATGACATTCTTTGTATCTTATTGTTCAGTATTAAAGAATAATGAAAGGAAATGAACAGCTTGATAAGATGAAGAATGCCTTGGCAACGTATCAGTCGAATAAGTATTATTTATTCGATTATTCTATATTACAATCAAAAGAGTCCATCGATTTGAAGACATCTTAATTTCAAATCACTTCATATTTGTTCAGACCGTGAAGCTTCATATCTGTTGTATACCACACGCCGCGCTTTTCTTCTTCGCTCTTCTACCTGGGAGGATATAGTTTTGAATAATACAAGAGCTATATCTTGAAAACTAAAAGGAAGTCAAAGGGATCTGACGGTGAGACCTGCTTTATTAAACTTACAAATATATATTATGTAATTTAATGCAATGTCGCGAGTGAGAGAACAAACATACCTGTTCTTTACATTGCTTTTTTGCGGTGGGCCCCGACATCAGCATACTATACTCATCAAGAGATTATTAAGGTAAGAGAGTGAATCCCCCATATGGGCCTTCTAACCAAGGTAATCCCTCTTAAGTTATTTTCTTGACATGGTACGCAGTTCTTCCGAGGATGTTATTTGCGCGATGCGTGGACAAGAGAAGGTACTTTCTCGAATGAAGCGGAGACGAAATGGCGGGACGTCATTTTTTCGTCTTGATTTCGATTCATAGCAGACGTATTCCATGCACTTTCAGCCGTCTTTTTGTTCGGCCGGGCTTTGGTTTGTTTTGTGCTGGTTGGATGTTCACTATTTTGCCGTTTATTCGTTTTTAGGGAGTTTAATTATGCCAACTTTAACAGCAACGGTAAAGAGTACAATGGCTGCGGATATTACTCGCGGGTTGCGAGGATGTTTTCGCGGACGATCCGCTTATGTTGTTTCCTTTCATTTCGTTTCAAAACAAAGGAAAACCTCGGCTGTGGCGATGTCTTCTTTAATATTTTAATTACAAGCAAAGGAGCTTCGGTATCTCGTTATATTTGAATACTTTTCAA
>JAHPZR010004419.1:0-13641 GCA_019787425.1 Platygyra sinensis
ATTTCCTTTCCACTTGGTCTTCTTGTTTTTCTCCTTCATCAGTCATTTGCTCTTCTACTGCTACTGCCTGGAATCTGTTTTTCAGCTGTATGGTGAACCTCCTGTGTATATATCATGGTTTTGGAATTTGTGTGTGTCGAACCTCTTCGTGGTACTCTTCGTCCCTAGTGCTCTTTTGAGCTTTATTTTGATGGTTGATAGTACAAGGTAATGGTCGCTGGCCACATCTGCTGACCTCATGACCCTCGTGTCTAACACTGATGTTCTAAATTTCCTGTTAACCAGAGTGTGATCTATTTGATTTTTTGTTCTTTCATCGGGTGACACCCAGGTTTGCTTATGAATCTCCTTGTGGGGAAAAACTGTCCCAGAGATAACCATTTCATTAAAATCGCAAAATTCTTTTAGTATTTCACCATGATCATTAACCATGCCCAGTCCGTGTCGTCCCATTACTCTTCCAAGGCCGTTGACAAGGTTTGCCATCTTCCCATTCATATCGCCAGTGATGATTAACATTAAAAGTAGTATACTATGTTGTTTTTACTCCGCGTTCCGGATTAGGTGGATTAGGTGCCTATGGATTAGGTGGATTAGGTGCCTAGGTAAATCATTAATATTCAAACTGTCTAGGTAAAATGCGTTCCTGCATAATAATTTTTGACTTCCTCCATACTAATGTACTAATTCGGCATAGGTTTACTAATAAGCGTCGCTCGAGTACAATGGAAACAATAAGGTTGCCTAAACTTGCCCGTTATTAATGAACCCTGATTGGAAAAAATCTCTTATGTGTTAAAATTATAAGCGCGAATTTTTGACGAAAGCGCTATCGTTCTTGTAATCGCTTTGCTGCGAAAATCTATCTCCGAGACTTTCAGTTTATTCGAAACGTTTATCATGAAGATGGTTTTTTTTTCACTAGCGGCCATGCTTTTTAAACTGCTTTGAGCGCTTGTTTAACTGTCCGTGATTCGGAAACGCTGACAGCCACAAACTTTTTGAAATTGTTATAAGGTTCTCTAGCTTTCTATGAAAACGTTCTCCGATTTTCGAAATCGGGATCTTTTAACCTCGATTGGTTTAGGTAGAATCTATCATGCTTTTATTCTCAGCTTTGTTGACGAGAGAGAATTAAATTCTTAGCTAAGAGCTCGAGTTTTCCGCTCCGTTAGTCACGCACTGAACTCCACTCCCTAGATTTGCATACTGACAAAACTCGAACGGAGAAACCCATGGGACAGCTCTATCATTGAAATGACAACAATAGAAGCTCGGACCGCTAATGAATTGTCAATACGCCACAATAAATATGTTTGAACAACTTGCTTCTTTTATTACGTTTATTAGCGAATACAAAAAATTAATACACAGAGATTTGAAATGAATAAAAATACATTTATTGACAACGAAAGCTCCAACAACTACGAAATATACATGTCAGTCATTATAAAAAACTACGATTGCGAATTAAATTGATTTCTATTTGGTCTATGAACCTAATAGACAACACAAAACAATTGTTAAATATTTAAGACCGAGAAAATGAACAAGTGCTTTTCAAAGACGTTTATCGCAATCCATTTTAACTCAGTGTTTACAACTCTCTGAGCTCTAACTCGTCAAGTACTACAGTTTGTTCTTTCTATGCGGGCATGATCCAGTAACAACAATATGACGAATAAACTCAGTCTTCACTGGGAAAATATAAGCTCATTTTCGATGTTTTCATGTTTTCGTGACACGTTGCACCACAGTCATTACAATGAGCAAAGACGTCTTTTATATGTTCGTTGTCAACCGGGATGTCGTAACCACAAATGGGACAAATAGAATAGTTATCGTGCCAAAAGCATCCGGGGCACTTAACCACTGCAGTTACGGACATATTTCTATTTTGACAATGACGACATGGTTTCGAGGTCTCTTGTTGCATGATTCTTTCAGACTGATCAGACTCGCCATCACTTTCCTCATTATTGCTTTCAGATTGACTTCCTCGCCTTCACTACTGTCGCTACGGTCGCTGTCATCATCACCTTCCCTTTCGTTCTCTCGATAAACCTTTTCTTTTTCTAGTAAATCGCTCAAAATCTTCTTGTTTTTTATTAAACGCTTGTCAACTCCTAACTCTGCCAGACCATCCAAGAAGGTATTAAGCGCTCTGGGCTTGATTACCTCATCGTTATGAGGCAGCAGTATGTATTCCACTAACTCAGCGATGTTTGTTACAGGGATTATGCGGTTTTTTCGAAGTATTTGCCCACGTGGGGTCCAAAACAGAATATCTTTGGAAGCAGCCATACTGTGTAACAGGTCAGAAGCGCGTTCTCTGGAAACGGGTTTTGAGAGATTCTCTAAAACATCTTTAATACGTGGTTCCTCATCATTGCTCTGCTCATCGTCAGAAACATCTGTCTCGCTTGCTTCCTCAAAAGGCTCCATTTCGCTTTCTCCATTTTCTTCATCATCCCAATGTACCATTCGCTTCATGCTCGAACCGCACTCGTCAAAAGCAAGATATGAAATGATCCAACTCATAAAGGGTTATTGCGTTTATAGCATAAGAAATCCCAAGCTACTTATAACCGGGGTTAACAGGTCTTGAATAAATTCACCTCCCTCCTGCACAAGAATATGCTTTTTCTTCTTGTAGGGAACATTAGGTTCTGCAAGACTGACTAGAGCCTCCTTGTATGGAAGCAATTTCTGCCTATCTTCTTCGGGAAAGGGGATGTGTTGCTTGAGCACATTATATAAAACTTGAACTAATGCGTGAACTTGTTGCGGAGTGGCAGTCCTTAATAGAAACTCGCATTGATGAATAGGACAATGCGCTAACAGTTGAAGAAAACCACGGTTGTTCTTTACTACCCGAGACATTATTGCAGACTGAACTAGAGACGCATGTTTACGGTCTTTTAAAGAATTGTGGTGGCGGTGGTTTAATCATCTTAAATAAAATAATAGAATTGTGGCGGTGGTGGTTTAAAACAATAGAATTGTGGTGGTGGTGGTTTAAAACAATAGAATTGTGGTGGTGGTGGTGGTTTAAAACAATAGAATTGTGGCGGTGGTGGTGGTGGTGGTGGTGGCGGTGGTGGTGGTGGTGGCGGTGGCGGTGGCGGTGGTGGTGGCGGTGGCGGTGGTGGTGGTGGTGGTGGTGGTGGTTTGAAACAATAGAATTGTGGCGGTGGTGGTGGTGGCGGTGGTGGTGGAGTTTAAACAATAAAAATGTGAGAATTTGTAAGCCTATGTAAACGAGGAACGTTTGACTTCATTCTCACTTTACACTTAGCTGTCAAGGAGGTGACATGAGTTGGTCCTGTCCCTACTGTGAAAAATCCTTTAGCAGAAAAGACAGTATGAAAAGACATATCAATAATAGGCACAGTACTCCCGGTCACTTCACTCCATTTAATGCGATGCACTATTCCACTGAGAAGTGTCAGCGGTTTCAGTTTGAACACCCGTTCACTTGTATGGTGGCTGGGATGACGGGATCAGGCAAGACTGTCTGGGTCCAATCGCTGTTGACACAGGCTTACAGAATGATTAACCTTCCTCCCGAAAAGATAGTGTGGTGTTACTCGCAGTGGCAGCCCGCTTATATGGAAATGCTAGTCACCATACCAAACATAGAATTTGTCAAGGGAATCCCCACGGCTTTAGAACAAGATGCTTATTTTAGTGTTAACAAACGGAATTTAATCGTCTTTGACGATCAGATGATTGATGCCGGCAAAGATCAGAGAATCGTCAATTTGTTTACAAGAGGATCCCACCATCGCAACCTGAGTGTCATTTACATCGTACAGAACGTATTCCATCAAGGAAAAGGCAGTCGCAGCATTAGTTTAAATAGCCACTACTTGGTGTTGTTCAAGAATCCTCGAGATAAGCTGCAAGTTTTGACTCTAGCCAAACAAATGTATCCCGGGCGAACCGATTTCTTCCTAAAACAATATGAAGAAGCTGTAAGAAGGCCCTATGGGTATCTTTTGATCGATTTGAAAACTACAACTCAAGATGACTGTAGGCTGAGAACAAACGTGCTCCCTGGAGAAGAAGGATTTAATCAAGCAGCGATGGAAGAAAATATCCCTCAGGAGTTACTAAGATATCTGAAACAGCAAAATCTTTCATCAGACCCTCTTCTTCCAACCATGCAGCGATTACAAAGCGGAATGGATGTCACTCTCTCTCGCAGAGACCTCGGAGAAGATGAGAAAGCTAAACAGTTTCTACAGCTGCAAAACAGATACCTGACTTTCAAACAACAATTGAACACACACACACCACTTCCAGCTAGAAATAAACCTCAAGAGATGAACACCAGTCAGCCGGAAGTTAATTTGCCAACAAGTCTAGGAGATTCTACAACGGTAACAGCGCCCTCTACGCCCCTAAACCCCTTCAACGTGGCACCAAATTTAAATCAAGGGGCCGTCTTACAAGGACCTACGGCAGTAACTCCGTTAAATCCTGTCATACTGACCCCTCCTCCCACAGTAAAATCACCGTCACCAATGCCCTCACCGCCAAAGAAAAGGCAGCGGATTCATTTTGTAAATTACTTAGACGATGATGAACCGATTCAGAAACGGCGATCTCGGCGCCTTAAAAGTCAAAGCCATCCTTACAAATACGCGAAAAAAGGTAGAAAGTTAATAATAAATAAAAAAACCCGCAAGTTCCCAGTGAAGATAAAGACTGAATTTATTCGTCATATTGTTGTTACTGGATCATGCCCGCATTGAAAGAACAAACTGTAGTACTTGACGAGTTAGAGCTCAGAGAGTTGTAAACACTGGGTTAAAATGGATTGCGATAAACGTCTTTGAAAAGCACTTGTTCATTTTCTCGGTCTTAAATATTTAACAGTTGTTTTGTGTTGTCCATTAGGTTCATAGACCAAATAGAAATCAATTTAATTCGCAATCGTAGTCTTTTATAATGACTGAGATGTATATTTCGTAGTCAGTGTTGGAGCTTTCGTTGTCAATAAATGTATTTTTATTCATTTCAAATCTCTGTGTATTAATTTTTTGTATTCGCTAATAAACGTAATAAAAGAAGCAAGTTGTTCAAACATATTTATTGTGGCGTATTGACAATTCATTAGCGGTCCGAGCTTCTATTGTTGTCATTTCAATGATAGAGCTGTCCCATGGGTTTCTCCGTTCGAGTTTTGTCAGTATGCAAATCTAGGGAGTGGAGTTCAGTGCGTGACTAACGGAGCGGAAACCTCGAGCTCTTAGCTAAGAATTTAATTCTCTCTCTCATCAGCAAAGCTGAGAATAAAAGCATGATAGATTCTACGTAAACCAATCGGGGTTAAAAGAGTCCGGGCAAATTAACGTTTCGAAAATCGGAGAAAGTTTTCAAAGAAAGCTAGAGAACCTTACTACGCTGTCAAAAATTTGCGCTTGTCAACGTTTCCCGATCACGGACAGTTAAACAAGCGCTCAAAGCAACTTAAAAAACATGACCGCTAGTGAAAAAAAAAAATCATCTTCATGATAAACGTTTCGAATAAACTGAAAGTCTCGGAGATAGACTTTCGCAGCAAAGCGATTACAAGAACGATAACGCTTTCGTTAAAAATTCGCGCTTATAATTTTAACACATAAGAGATTTTTTCCAATCAGGGTTCATTAATAACGGGCAAGTTTAGGCAACCTTATTGTTTCCATTGTACTCGAGCGACGCTTATTAGTAAACCTATACCGAATTAGTACATTAGTATGGAGGAAGTCAAAAATTATTATGCAGGAACGCATTTTACCTAGACAGTTTGAATATTAATGATTTACCTAGGCACCTAATCCACCTAATCCACCTAATCCATAGGCACCTAATCCACCTAATCCGGAACGCGGAGTAAAAACAACATAGTATACTACTATTAAACTAGTTTAAATAAGACATGGATGTTCCCTGCACAAACAATAACAACTGAATGAACGGCAGAGAAACGGTTTCGACAAACGAGTCCAAAGCATGCAAACAAACGTTCAAACACAAGCTAGGCAACTGAACAAGCAGATTGGTCGAAAGCGCAGGCAGAAGCTCACCGCCCAAATAGCAAAAAGCAGTTTAAACAGCAATGGCCACAACGCCAAAAATCTTCAAATCGAATCTCGCGAGAATATAGATACCGTTGCTGTTAAAGTTTGCATAATTAAACTCCCTAAAACCGAATAAACGGCAAAGTAATGAACATCCAACCAGTACAAAACAAACCAAACCCTGGCCAAGCAAAAAGACGGCTGAAGTGCAGGGAATATCTCTGCTATGAATCGAAATCAAGACGAAAAAATGACGTCCCGTCATTTCGTCTCCGCTACATTCGAGAAAGTACCTTCTCTTGTCCACGCATCGCGCAAATAACATCCTCGGAAGAACTGCGTACCATGTCTAAAAATAACTTAAGAGGGATTGGATTACCTTAGTTAGAGGACCTATATTGGGGATTCACTCTCTTACCTTGATAATCTCTTGATACTCATATGTTATTTTGTTTTATGTTGTTTTTTAAAAGCCTTTCTGGTCAACACCTTTTACTCTCACGGTGCTGCATTATCACCGTATGTTATTTCTCCGCACGCCTTTCGCTATTGTAATTATTTACGTGCACATGTTTACGAAAGCGATAGAGTTCCCTTTCCATCAAGAAAACTGTGAAACAAACGAAAAAACTAATGGCAAGATTTATGCTTTCTTAATTCATATAGTGACCAGTGGTTGTGATGTTAACAATGAAGTTGACTCGTTACAGCACAATTGGGATCATTCTGATAGGTTTGGGGATCGCATTATTTTCTTTGAATTTTTACACGTGGCCCCAGAGCAGGAACAATCTCCTTCCGATCTACCAGTGAAGTAATTTAGGTATTTTTTAAAGTGTCCATGCGGCCAAAAAGTTATTTTAGGTTTTCATCTTCTCTATAACATCTAAAAATGTCTTCAAACCCAAAAAAGTGAATTCCGATGCTTTTTGCCATAAAATCGAGCTTTATATTTCCCGCCTTGGCCACGCCCAATGAAGATGACCGCGTAATGATAGATTGGTGACGAATGACGTCACTTCAGGAATATCTCAAAGCTTTATGCTTTTATTTTGCTTGCTTGACGGCCGCATTGCTTCGCCAACTTCAATTTTTTTTTGGCGAGGAAAACTCCTCACCAGTACTGAAACAACAATTACCTAAACTAGGAGGATCTCGTGATTCCTGACTTCACGTCACGACCCATTCAGAAACCCAGACTCTCTTCTGCACTGACTCACGGTCAATTTCATTGGGCGTGGCTGAAGCGGGAACCTTAAGGCGATATCTTAGGGCGTTAAAATCTCAGAATCCAGTATAGAGCTACCATAACTATAAAAACCCTGTTGGCCGTATAGACACTTTAACAGAAAAAAATCCAAAAGTCTATTAGTGTTAGCTATAGTTTTTAGTACAAGCCATGATATTTACAACCTAATATTTTCTCTATCTTTTTTGTTTACCCAAGTCTTACGTGGCCATTCTTTCGTAATGCAATTAACATTCTGCAACCCGGCTATCGCTGGCTAGACAAGTTTCCTTGTAATTATGCTTGAGTCCAAGTAAAACATACTGAAGAGACAGAACGAAACGAGACAAGAAGTGTCCAGCGGCACAATGATGTTTACGGCTACTTCCAGGACTGCTGTGGTATTACTTATTTTGTTTTTCAGCCCATTATTACGTAACAAAGCAATAGTATTATGGGTTGCTCTGGAGGGAAAAGCACACGGGAGATCAGGTTACCAGGTTTTGCGCTTTTTGTGAAAAAGCTCATTGGCTTCAGATCGCTCAGAGTTCATAGAAACTGGACAAATTGCCTGATCAGCATCGGATTTTGATACCGAGAAGGCATCGTGCTAAAAAATATCATGGGACACCACATTCAAACAGCTTTTGTAAACATCAGTAATTAATAAATAATAAGGTCATATTACATTGGCAATTATCTGAAATTTATAGATATGATTCATTTACTTTACTGGACAAACATTTTTGTCTGTCTTTAAATTTGCTTGTTTTCATTTTCTCAAGGGAAACAGAAGCTCGAGCCTAATTCTTTGTACGATAGTGTTGAAACATTCGTACTGTTTGTTGGTTATGCAAGAAGTGGCCACAGTCTTATAGCCGCCATTCTGGACTCTCATCCAGAGATAGTCATTGCAAATGAGTTCCATCTCCTGGCACATTTTAACAGCTTTTATCAGGACCCAAATGAGGAAAGCTACAGTCGAAGACTGCGGATTTTTTCTGCGCTGCATTCACTTTCGCACAATCAATCCATACATGGAAACCGTTCCCCCAACAACACACGAGGGTATTCCTACCATATTTCAGGAAGTTGGCAAGGAAAATATAGAAATCAAATAAAGGTAAAAGTATGGAGCGATTTTTCAGCTTAGATTAGTCGAAGTTAAGAGTTTAGACACGGAGCTTTCATTTTTTAGGGTTCATGCTTTACTGTTAAAAGACTTGACCGAACCATCAATATGGCTCAGAACCAATCAAACCAATAAAAGATATTCCTAAAAAAGACAAAACAAACAGGTGACCAGCAAAGTGAAGGTCAACTTTCTTTTCCCATTGTTATAACAAGTTATTTGATTTCTCTTTTTCTAGGCCTGCATCTATTTATCACACCCGTCTAAGACTAAAAGACAAAAGAGTAATGAAATATTTGGACATGCACAATATGTTGTTTCAAAGTCAGTATGGTTTTCGGAAAAAACATTCAACTAACTTAGCAACTATAGAGCTTGTGACCAAGATTCTACAGGCTATAGATAACAGTGAGTACACAATCGGAGTATTTTTAGACCTTGCAAAGGCATTTGACACAGTAAACCATGAAATATTACTAAAAAAACTTGAACACTATGGAATAAGGGGAATTGCCCTAGAGTGGTTTAAGAACTACCTAATAAACAGAAAACAGATAATTAAATATAAATCAGAAAAATCAGAAAGCCTAACAATTAAATGTGGTGTGCCTCAGGGATCTGTTTTGGGACCTCTGCTTTTCCTCATATACATGAATGATATTTCGAGGAGCTCAGAGATCTTATCAATTATTCTTTTTGCTGATGACACAAATCTGTTTTTCAGTCATAAAAACCTATTTACTCTAAAAGAAACCATGAACCGAGAACTAAGTAAGATTGCATCTTGGCTTTCTGCTAATAAACTTTCTTTAAATATTAAGAAAACACACTTTATAATTTTCAAATCCAGAGGGAAGAAATCAAATCAACTTGTGTCAATTATAATAAATAACCAAGAAATTGAACAAGTAAAGTATACAAAATTTTTGGGTCTATACATAGATGATGAGTTCACATGGAAATATCACATTGACCAAGTTGCTAGTAAAATATCAAAAATGACAGGTATATTAGCCAAGGCAAGGCATTACTTATCTCTAAAAACTCTACAGACAATTTATGACACTATGGTATACCCTTATTTAACATACTGTAATATCGTCTGGACAAGTACTTATCCATCCAGACTTAAATCGTTATTTATGCTGCAAAAAAAGATTGTTAGAATTATGACGTTTGCAAAATACAAGGAAAATTCCAAGCCACTATTCCTATCATTAAAGATTCTTAATATATATGAGTTAAATATATACCTGATGGCACTCTTTATGTACTCATACTTTAATGAAAATCTACCAAGTTATTTTAATAATTATTTTAAATTAAATGAGATGATCCATAGTCACAATACTCGGACAGCCTCAAATATATTTATTGATTATAAAAGGACAAATTATGGGAAATTTTCTTTAAAATTTAGGGGGGCTCAAATTTGGAACAAATTACCAAAGGACCTAAAACTATTAAAATCGTATAGACAATTTAAACAATCATCAAAAGTTTATGTGCAAAATTATATGTATTCCTTAAGTTAGATACTAGTTGATTTCTAAAATTAGCATAACCCGTGTTTATAAGAAAATTATATCCATCTTTTATATTTTAGTTATAGTTCTTAGCATATGGGGATCTTCTTAGAAAAGCTCAGCAGAGCTTGCTAAGATCTCCAGCCATTATATAATGATATATATTGTAGCAGATATATGCCAACTTTTGTAAACTAGAAATATAATGGACGAATAAAGGAAAAAAAAATTATTTGTTTAAAATTAACCGTTGTGCATCACCTTTTTGCGAGTGCGGTCTTGACACTGAATCGGTGAAACACTTCAGTTTTTGCTTTGCCCCAGGTATGCCGCCCAACGTGATCTTCTCCTTAACTCCGCTGCTAATATTCTAGGTGAAACGTGGTCATCCAGCAGCGATGCTAAAAAACTTAATTTTCTTTTGTACGGCGTTAAATCTGCAAATTATGATATCGACTGTGCTCTATTTCGCGAAGTCCAGACTTTAATAATCAATACTAATCGCTTTTCGATGGCCACTGTTTAACTGTTTCATTAATACAGTTGTAATTAAGTAAATTTGTTTGTTGTAACTTTGTGTGCTGTTTGTGTCTGTCTGTTTTTAGCCTGATTATTGTATTATTGTAAGCCCTCTTGATAAGCCTAGGTGCTTTTGGGGCAAACAATGGAAAATATGTTTAAATAATAAAAAAAAAAAAGGTTCGTTCTACTGGGAAAAACAAATTCCAGTCAAAAGACGATTGTTATGGATATATTAAAAACTGAGCACATTGATTGGTGGTTCGACTTTGGCAATTCTGACTCAAGAACCTGACACGATGTGATATGCTAACCGCTGCAGGTCACCTCAAGATCCTTAAAAGCGTTGTTTCTCGATTTGTGTATGATGAATGGGCATGGGGATGAGAATGATAAGATTTGAAAGAAGCAATACAGAAGAAGATGAAGAAGGAGACGTAAAAGCAATTATTCTTTAGGAAGCAAGAAGGAATTCATTTCAAAAACGCCATTATCCTTGAAATGAGTTTTGACAATAGAGAAAGAAAATACGAAGGGCGGTTTTCCCAATTATTCTACAAGCGGCGTTGGATATGAGATCGTAAAAAGCCAACGAGGGACATAGCGTTACGTTAGCTATGGTCATGTCGTATCCGGGAAGCTCCAGTGGAATAATTGCAGTATAAAAATACTCCCAAAAACTGAAATAAGATCAGAATAAAAAAGCTCGAAAATTTACACGTACGCTAACCATATTTGTAGAGCATGGTATAAGTGGCATATCTAGGGGAGGGGTCCGGGAGGCCAGAGCCCCCCCCTTATTTTATGTCACAAAAAAATCACAGAATGAAGGAAGGCCGACAGGGTAGGCAAAAGAAAACTTTCCCCCCACCCCACAACCCCTTAAATCAAGGTCTGGATCCGCCTCTGGGTATAATTGCTCATATATCATGATGGCTAAACCAATGAAAACTCTTGAATTGCATTATCCAATGATGCAGATTTTAATGAAGAGTATTACATTTTACTATAATCTAGGTAATTGGAGACAAGAAAGGAAGCGGAACAGCTGCAATACTTGCACATGCAGAAGGTCGTCAACACCTGCAAGAACTACAAAAAACGGTAATGGCTCCAGTGAAACTGATTCATGTTATCAGAAATCCGTTCGATAACATCGTTACAATATGCATAAAATCTGGTCAGCTGCAAGAGATAATACCAAGGAATAAAGTAAATCAATTACTGAGTAGTTTGTTTGGCGAATTTCAAAATTGTGTATATATTTTGTATATATTTTACCCTCCGCCAATATATACTTTTTTATACTACATAGCTATCGTGTAGGACCGAGGTGCACTGAGTGTAACCTTCAACACAACGGCCACTTTCACGCAACCAGTAACAGGCTCATTGCTGGCCTCGTTAAACTTGAAGAGTGTTTTGACAGGATACCCAGCGCCAACAGCCAAACAATCTTTTTGTTGTTGTTTGCTTGTTTAACAAGGAGCAAAAGACTTAGCTTTTGTTCAAGCCAGGATTAAGTGGTAAAAAAAAGATGATTCTATTAACATAGTATTCGTAAGGAAGGTTGAACTGGGGAGTATCTATCTGTTTCTTACTTTTTTTGTAAAGCAGAAAGGAGACTGCCTTTTTGTATTTTTTTCTCCACCCAAATGTGAAACATGATTTCCCTTTTGGTTACCTGATCAACCATCTTATTTCACTTTTCGTAGGTACGCAATGAGAAAGCCATAGACTTTTGCATCCAAAAATACTTCAGCCATGCTCTAACAGTTCAGAGGCTTCACGAGATGTCCAAATATCCAATCCTTGATGTTTACAGGCGCGACCTGATAGCAAAGCCAAGAGAAACTTTGCATAAATTATGTGACTTTCTTGGCGTCCCTTGTTATGACGAGTTTGTCAACTCAACGGTAAAAATTCTGTATTCTAAGCCATCTAAAACGAGGTACTCAGTACATTGGACGGAGGAACAGAAAAAGAGAGCTACTATTGAAATCAGAAAATTTAAGTTTTTAAAATCATATATTTCATTTGACAGCGCTTAGTACGTGCTGTGCTTCCCAATGGAGGCAATTTCTATGTATAAACAAAAGATGGCCATGGTAGTTTTGCATTCTCTCTTTTAAGCATTGTTAAGAATACTTAAGACACTATAAGCCGAGTAATTCAATGTAGTTTAGCCAAGTTTAAGGAAGTTGTAGCTTAAGCAGGATTTAGATTCTGTTCCGATTATGAACGCGAATTTTGACTCCAGCAGTGTCTTAGACAAATATAAACGTAAGGAAGAATGCATTAAAGGATAAAAAAGAGTTAACCCCACGTACATTAAAAAAAGGCAAATAGGTTATAGCCTTTTCCGTCATGAAAAAGACTGCCATATCAACTTTTAGACCCCTCATAAACACTCTCAATTTAGGTTTAAGGTTATAAGAACTCAAAAATTTATCTGGTGATCTTCATTTATCATTTTATTGTGATTTGTGTGTTAATAGTATTTTTGTGCCAAAAGTTTAACAAATATATATGAGAGCGGCTCGAGACCCAGAGAGCAGGGATGGTGCAGTGGTGGGCGCGTTTGCCTCCCACCAATGTGTCCCGGGTTCGATTCCCGGACCCGGCGTCATATGTGGGTTGAGCTTTTTGTTGTTCTCTTCCTTGCTCCGAGAAGTTTTTGTCCGTGTACTCAGGTTTTCCCCTCTCCCCAAAAACAAACATTTCCAAATTCCAATTCAATCTGGATTATTGTCAAGCACTTTATCATGAGCCTCTGGCTCGGGTAATCGTGCAAGCACTCCCTGTGTTTGACATTAAATTTACATTTACAATTTGGGAATTTAAGATGAGCCTCAACCAAACTCCACAAAACACATCTGAAACCAAGAAATTAGTTTAATTGCTTTATTGACTTAGCGATAGGGACATCATTGTAAATACGTATACGGCAAGACGGAACATTTGAGTTTGATAAGTTATCTTGTGTACGGGTTTTTTGTATTATTTTTGTAGACCTGTCATGTATGACGGGAAAACAACTCCCTAGAATTAGGTAATCAGAGCTGGCGTTATATCGGCTTCAAATTCAACACAAGTCTTAAATTCCTTCCAGCAGACGCGCCTGCAGTGAGTCATGGTAGTTGTAATCATTATGGACTTAACATT
>JAHPZR010004420.1:5000-20000 GCA_019787425.1 Platygyra sinensis
AGCAGCCCTGTATGTGAGTCAAAAAGCTTGGACGTTTGCCTTGGATATTTCAGGAGTTGAAAAATACGCTCGGAAAACTTGCGGTTGACACTGGAGGCCATTCGTTTCGAGTTTTTAATGCTGAGGAGCCTTAATGACTTTAGAAATTTGTGACAATATTCCTGTTGGTGGTTCTCAAATCAATCTGATATCGTATCAGAGGCACCTTAGAACCGCGATATAGTTGGCTGTGAACTGTAGAGAGCTATAGGTTTGCTCACTGCTGTGCCCTGAAACGGACTGGAACATTCGCATCATGCGGAAAGCAAGGTTTAACTGATTTAAGAAGTGACATTTTGATGTTTTATTCCGGCCTGACATCAATCTGTGTCAACAACTACTTTTAAGACGGAAAAAAGTTGAATTTTTACATGAATTAATGTCACAAGCATTTTGTTTATTCGGGTTTGTTAAATTCGAGACAAAGTAATGATTTCTTACCTTAACTAATTTCATGACCAATTTTGTGTTTGGTTTAGTACCGCTCTCGTGGGAGGCGCGGTGGCCTCGTGGTTAGTACGCTCGACTCCGGAGAGAGCGGTCCGGGTTCGAGCCCTGACCGGGGGCATTGTGTTGTGTTCCTGGGCAAGATAACCGGCGAATTTAATGCTGAGGGGTTAATGCTGAAGACTAGCATCCCGTCCAGGGGGGAGTAGAAACACTTCTAGTCACTTCATGCTACAGAAACCGGGATAAGCTCCAGCCTGGTGGGCCACTATTGGCTTGGCTCGAACACAGACTTATGTACCTTAGTCTCGCTCGACGGCTGACTGAGACTTCTCGAGTATTTTTTTGAGTCATTTTCTAAAACAGAAGGGGCTTTTTCGTTCTTTTTTTCTGCTTCTCGTCCCTGTTCAATGCCTCGATAAGACTTTTTTTACCTTATCGTTTTCCCACTCACTTAAAAAATGTGATCCAAATTCTTAAAACTTTCCGCCATTTTAAAACACGAAAGGGAAAAACTTTGTAACAACGACGTCAATCGTGCGTCTGTCCTTTAAGGTGGCTGAAAACAGTTTCCAGTACTTTCCAAGACTCACAGTTTGATGGGTCATTACAACTACTCTATACCGGTTGATGCCAAAAACATGGTATCAACAAACCACCCAATCATCGGGGAATAAGTTGCTGTTATTTTTTTGGCACAATTGGTTACCATAGCAACAATATGACCTGCTTAAAACAACCTTAATTTTAGCTTTAAGCGCTTATAACTCAAAAACGAGCTCGGTGACCCCCATTTTTACTATCGAATTGTTATCAGCATGATAAGATGTAACTTTTTGCAAAGTTAAAAAAAAATTCTACGAAGGGGGTTCAGAGCCACCTTAAATTTTCGAAAATTTAAGGTGGCTCTGAACTCACTTCGTAGAAAAGAGGTCCAGAATGGAACGCTAATGAGATTCAAATTCATCACAAAGTGTCCCCATTGATAAAATGTCACCAAAATACACACTGTTCGGTCAAGTTTGACGTACTAATAACCCTGCCAAATATGAAGTACTAATTAAACAATACTTGCGTTCAATCCTGAACGCAAGTGCTGGACACAAGTGAAAAAACAAGGCATTCTTGACTCCCCCGTTCGGTTCGAGAACAGACGTATGACTCCAGGCATGTTTCTTTTGGCATGATAATAAAAAAATTCTTTAATATGTTATTTTGAGACTGCCTTCCCCTAGAGTGTGCTCGCTTGTAAGGTAATGTCATAACCATCTCCAGCTAGGCTTACCAATGTTGTTGCGCTTCGGTAGCTGATCATGAAGCCCCTGAATTTTGATTTTGTGAATTTTGTGCGGTTTTCGAGGTGCCTCTAATAAAAACAACCTCTCAAATAATAAAGATAGTTATTCCGCCGAAAGAAAGGTCATTTAATTTTCGTTCATTGTATATCATTTTTCTCGTGTGTTAAAACATGACGGCAGCCAATCCATGATTCACTAATAATTGTAGTAGTCGGTTGTTACAAACTAAAGTAAATAAATAGTTTTCGAGGTTTTAGAACTTTTTTGCGCTTTCTTTGAAGTGGAGAGACAAAGAGGGAAGACCATAAAGCCTCCTAAAAATTATTTGCTTTAGAACTGCGCAGCAACAAGCCAGTTGTCATTTACATTGTACTTGTAAACTTGTACTTCTTCTCTCCGAGGGTCTTTTGATCTAAACATATGTAGCGATTCTCAACCCAGACAACTCCTCGGCATTGGTGAACTAAAGACATTGGGACAGCGATGTAAAATGCCTTGAATAATTATCTGTGTTCTAGTACTATACACTGCTATCTTTAAAATATAAACAAGTTGCTTCCCCCTCCCTAATCAGTGCTGAATGTTGAAAGTCAGGAGAAATTGCTAATTGCGGAGGCGGGGAGGCGGGGAGGGGAAGAGAAAGGGGATGGACAAGCGAAGTTGCATTCGCGCGCGACTGTTTTTTAGTGTGCAAGAAATAGCGCCAACGCGCAAATTCGTCCTGAAGACTTAAGTCCACAATTGTAGCAACTTGTCTCTCAAACGCAGAGAGTTTTTACGGGGAGAATCCGCTGAGCAGTATGTGTGGGTGCAATGTGCCTACACTGTACTCCCTGTTAACAGCGTATTTTTATAAAGAACTCCCAAACCGCTCCAGTGGAGACAGAAACTATACTATATTTGAATCTTGAATTCTGAAATGATGAACTCGTAGATTCTGGCGGAATAAATCAAGTGCTCGACTAGTTTCGAGTTGTAGCGTTGCACGAGCCATCCGCGAGCCCAAGTCAATCTTCATAAACTCTGTTTGAAATTGAAGGTCACGAGATCCCGTCTTTATTTTTATAAAAAACTGAATGGGCAGACTTTGAGTTTGCCTGAAACTAGCGAGTTGTAGCGTTGCACGAGCCAAGCACGAGCCCAAGTCAACCCCGAGTCACGAGTCTGAACCACGAAACAAGCCAATTTTTTTTTTCGTTTTTTCTTACTTTGAGCCCCCAAAAAATAGATTGTAGAAAGGTTATTGTCATGATTGTCGTTGATTTCCTTATGAAATAACTGAGTGCAGCTTGGCAACACTCATATAGTTCTGCAACTGAACACTATCCTACAACAGTTCGGGCACGAAATTCAGAAAAGAGCCGGCAATTCGCTCGTGTGGCACAAATGTTTAATATCGTTCAACTTTTCTCAGAGTGAGTAGATAGCCAACTAGATTCATGTCACTCACTATTTGGATATCGTATCGTACAATTTACACGTAACGTGACTTGCCATCCGATCATGTTTACCACAGTTTGGTGGACTGAGCACGATCCAAAGCAGTGTCACGAAAACTCAGACCCCCTAAATTAAAAAAGAAAAGATTTAAATCTGTACTCTTCTCGCCCAATGTCACAGGCAACAGTCACCAAGGAGCGAGATATTTATCTTTTCCCGTTTATCGCTGTCGCGTCGATCAAACAGTGAAGAAGTAAAAACCCCGAAAACTCAGAGCCCGAAATCTCAGACACCGAACATCAGACCACGAGAACTCAGACCCCGAAAACGTCTAAAAAAAAAAGTCTAAAAAGAGCACGCAAATTTTTGGAACCCCACGAGAGTCAGAAAACATAAGCGTGTTCTGAGAGAAATAGGGGGAAAATCAACGCCAAATTCTCGTTTTCAAAAATTGTTTTAGGAACAATTTATTACCCTCTTGAAAAAGCCCCAAATCTTCCACCATTGCCCGCGGAGTTTCAAACCGTGAAGGACTAGATGTGAGTCTGTAAATTATGGCGGATTAGCAATTATTGATCCACATAGTCATAAAGTACAGACCAAGCCTTACAAAATCACCTAATTTGGTGTAAATAGACCCAATAGTAAGCAAGATTCAGCCATTTGAAAATGTTAAAATTTACA
Organism: Platygyra sinensis; assembly: GCA_019787425.1. NCBI lineage: Eukaryota > Metazoa > Cnidaria > Anthozoa > Scleractinia > Merulinidae > Platygyra > Platygyra sinensis. The sequence continues at coordinate 8,909 of JAHPZR010004420.1, forward strand.
AAGAAACATGGCCATCCGGACTATGCTAATTTTTACGTTTTTAAATCGCGGTATCTTGCTTACTATTTGGTCCATTTACACCAAACTTGAGGATTTTGTGAATCTCGGTGTGCTCTTTCTGACTATGTGGATCAATTGTTGCTTATCCCATAATTTAGAGACTCATCCGCAGATCTCTTTGGTTTGAAATCAGGCAATACCGTTTTGTTTGACTGAGTTTTACTCAGTATAGTATACGGTAACGCAGTGCTCATAGACAACAGCCGAAAGGAGCAAGATGTTAATATTCTTCTCGGATTTGGCGCTGTCGCGTCTATCAAACTAAAAGGGTTTAAAATAGCAGCCGGCACTTTGGTGACATTTGCTGGTGAACTTTTTACCGAAGAAATAGCCGGAGAGACAGAGTCGCTATAATGTTGTTCAAATTGAAGTCAGTTTTGTGTCCAAGGGACGTGACAATGATAAATTAATATCGCTCCTTTGTGGCTGTTTCCTGTGAAGGATATTGCATGAACATAACATATATGATGAGAACTGAGACGAGTTTAAATCTTTAAATTTCTTTTACATATCAAGGGGTCTGAGTTTTCGGATCGGGGTCTTAGGTCAGTCAGTGTTTTCACGGTCTGCGGTTTCGTGACACCTCGATCCCAGGGTCCTAATCGCGACTAAGAGTACAAAATGGCGAGAGCGGCGATCGAGGCGAACCTGTTATTTTAACGTCTTGTTGTTAACTGCTAAGATAATCTATATTCATAAAGTTCATTTCCTACAATCTATGTTTTTTGCTGACAAGGTTAAAAAAAAATTAGCTTGACTCGTGGTTGACTCGAGGCTCACTCGTGACTCGAGAATGACTTGGGCTAGCGGAAGGCTCGTGCAACATTACAACTCGTCAGGCAAAGTCTACCCATTCAGTGTTTTATAAAAGTAAAGACGGCTAATCTCGTGACCTTCAATTTCAAACAGAATCTGTTATGAAAGTAGCTTTCAGGTCCCCAAAATATTCCAAAATAGGTTCTCAAGGAATTGAGAATTGCTTTCTCCTTCTATATCATGATTCTGCCCTTTTCTTTTATACCGTTCAAATTCATATATCGTACGAATGTATTTGCGTTAATATTTCTGTGTAGAATTACGCCATAAATTGTAGTGCTCATAAAGATGTCACGCGATACAGCCCCTAAAAATACCGATCTCGAAACCATGCTAATTTTACACCCCATTGAAAGAAAATTTCCATCTCTTTTTTTTTCTCAGAGAAATCAGTTTCTTCTACCGGTCTACCCTACCGTAATATCCAAAAAACTATGTTGGCAATTCTCATGCTTTCTCTCCTAGCCTAGCATGCATGGCGGTTTTCAATTTCTATGTTCCTCTCTTTTATGCGATAAAATCTGGGTATTCCCCACTAGCGTAGCACAAAAAACTCTGGCGGCTTATCACGGCAACTGGCTTCACGCGATGATCTAGCAAAAAAGCATTGTGAAATTTTACGCGAGCCACTTTTTTCCGACTTTCATTTTTTTTCGTAGAATTTTGCGTATACTACGTATAAATACAGCCCCGGGTCAGAATTTCATCGCATTACGGCTACCCTGGAACTATAAATTGTTGATCTAGTTGGAAAGAACATTGTTCTGAGCAAAAACATGTCTGAGGTACGAGTAGAAAATAGTTGTTTGGTTGCCTTAGAGTAGTTCGTTGTGAACGCCCTTTTATCTTATCTTCAACCGGCTATGAAATACAAGTGGGTTGTTTGAACAAGTATATATCCAAACAAACGTTTATTTTTCCCTTTAACAGGCAACGGGAATTCAAGCTGCAATTCGTCTACATATACACGGATACCAAAAAGGTGGAAATCTCTTGAAAGCCGAGGTTGGAAATGGCCATGTGGACCAAGCACATGTTCCGGTGACGTTCACAGGAACCCGCACAGACGATAAAAGAGCAGGTAAACTTTTATATGAATTTATATGAAAGGGTTTCACACAAAGAGAACGAATTTAGAAATTGAAGAAAAGAAACAACCGAACGATAACTAGTGAACTCGGCTCACGTGACATGACTGCATGAAAACTCAATAAATCAAAAGATCTAGTGATGCAATATTAATCTTGCTCTGAATTTTGTTTTAGTTACTGAAAAAACAATACAAAACAAAACAAACTAAAGCGAAAATATCAATAACAAATAACGATATAACAAATGTTGATATTAATGACACTATATAGAAAACATTTGGTACAAAAGTAAGGGCATAGCCGGAGGTTTCGGACTCACCGAGTCCGCACCCACATCGACTCCAGCAACCGGCGATCATGTGCTTACAATTTATCTTTTCCTTACCATTTTGAATTAAAATCAGGGGTCCGAGCCTTGGTTGGATATTTAGAAGCATGTACCTCAAATTCCCCATTCATGGTCTTATTGTTAAAGCCCTGCATGGACTGGGTTTACATTGTAGTCTGAAGGAGGTGCAATGTAAAATCATATGTTCTTGCTTAAAACACTCAAACATCCCTCTGCATGGTTTCTGAGAATACGTTATAACAATGAGCTTGTTCAAATTTTAGCTTTCGCTGTTGACCCAAACACCTGTTGCCTTGGGCCTCCTGCGTAAAATTTAATAGATTGCTTATTTGCTTTTTTGAGTTTAAAAAAATGTAAAAAGCAAAACTAAAAACTAAACAACTTGCTTCATTTTGCTCTTTTGTATCCAGAATTCTACAAAAACATCAATAAAAGATATGGGGCAGATACATATAGCTTGAGATGTGAATTAGGAGAGCGAACTTGCTACTACTTATGTGCAGAAGATGACAATGTGTTTCTAGTGGTGAGTTTCTACATTACAGGTTAATAGCTCGTTTGTTGTTGCCTATGGGTTCACATTAATACGAGAGGTGCCAAGCGCTTTTTTATTGCAATGCTCCGCAATGTTTTTTTTTTCCTGGGGAGGGGGGATAAAAAGGTCATTCATGGCGGGAGGGGGACATGTAGCATTGAAAAAATATATTTTTAACACACAAGCTCAAGTAATTAAACTGTCCAACTTTCTTTTCTTACAGAAGTCCGTTTCAGAAGCCCCTAAAGATGACAAGTTTATGTTCCAAACATCAAAATATCCGGTTAGTGATGGTGGGCAGTTTTGGACGATTAAGTCACTGGGAACTGGAAAGTTTCTTGCTAGTGACAAGGAGGGAAATGCATCTTTGAAAGACAGCCCAATAGACTTATACTTGTGGTTTCGATTTCTGTAGCCGTTGAAAAGGGAGAGGGAAAGCTTTGTTGAAGAAGCTAGATACAGTGTTTATTAGCTTCAGCTATGATAGGTAGTAAGCAGCAAGCGGTTATATGTAATACATGCTCTTAAGAAGTGCGGATTAACAACAACAGCTTTATTTATCCCTTATTTAAAAATTAAATTAGATTAAATTACAGTGGCATAGATGTTAATTAATTTAAAAAATAAGGGTAACTGGCAACCTGAAATAGTTATAAATGCCAGGTTGCCAGTTAATTATATATATATTACAATTAGAAGTCGGTAGCTAATTAAGTAAACACACACACAGACACATTAAATACAACAAAAGAAACTAAAGAGATTAACTGATAGGAAGCTTATTCTTGTCTACTATAGCATCATCAGGTCTGTTTTAGAGTATGCGAGCCCCACTTGGGCTGGCCTCACGCAATACTTGAGGAATCACATTGAATCGGTACAGAAGAGGGCGCTAAAAATTATCTTTCCGTCTCTGAGCTATAATGACGCGCTCAAGAAATCAGGCTTAATTTTGCTGCGTCAGAGGAGGGAGAATGTGTGCATAACATTTCTCAAGCGAAGTTACTCTTCTTCCGATCTGCTACGAGAGTTAGTGCCGTGTGTTAAACTCACAAGACCGGCGTATGCCCTTAGGATCATAAGAGAAACTGTTTCTGTGCCTGCCTCTCCAAGATGTAACAGATTCGGAACTTTTTGCACCGTCAAATACCAGAATCACGTTTAAAATACCGAATTATGATATGTCTTAAAAATATTTTTGAACATACATATACCTCGAGATGTGAATTATATGCTTTTAACATAAAACTGATTATCTTTATTTCTCTAGTAGTTAATTTCATTAGATTTTCTTTCGCATGTAAATTATTACCTTTTATTCCTTTGTCTTATCTTGTAATTTTAATATATTGTGGCTAAGGCCCCGTCCACACTAATCCGTTTTCAAACGAAAACGGAGCGGTTTTGCTCCGGATACGGCTCTCGTCCACACTACAACGCCGAAAACGATCACCGAAAACGGAGCCATTCGAAAACGCTCTCCAGAGTGGAGCGATTTCAAAACGATGCTTTTTGAAAACGCTGTTTTCTAGTGTGGACGGAGAAAACGATGCTATCTGAATACGGTGACGTCATCAAATAGATACGACCGGACGCCAGACCACTCGACCGTGAGTATCCAAAATGGCGGACAGACGCTACGGACAGAATCAAGAATGGCGCCAATTTCGCAGGCCGATATATTGAAATGCGCATGCGTCGAGTTCATTTGAGCATGCGCACTGAGGGTATAAAAGCGTTTTCAAAACGGATACATTGTAGTGTGGACGGGCGAAAACGATAAGAAAACGATAAGTGTGGACGCAAATCTTTTTGAAAACGGAGCAAAACAGCTCCGTTTTCGTTTGAAAACGGATTAGTGTGGACGGGGCCTAAAAAGCCCTGTAAAGGTTGCTTCAATAGATGTATGTATGTAAATGTATGTACATAGTATTTAATATTAACATTTAATTAATATATACAACAGTTATATTTAAGTGTCATAATTCAGATGTATTTGTAAGTAATTAACGACCCGCCTTGAAATTCAGTTTATGCTGCAAAAAAGGTTGAATAAACTATCATCATCATCATCATCATCATCATCATCGTCGTCGTCATCATCATAGTATACAATACACAGCTTCATACTGTGAGGCTTTTGAGGTGGAGGCATGTTAGAGTTAGTTGAACTATCTACCTTATTATAGGAAATTAACAATGCACTTTATCAACGCGATTTTACAAAATTCGCGTTAATTTAAAGGGGGAGAAACGTAACTACAGCATTATCTACAACTTGTAGTATGATCTTTAAGAGGCTATAAAAGCACTTAAAGATCTATAATTTTCGAAATATTATTGTACATTTCCTCAAACGCACACCACAAGTTATAGATAATGCCGTGTTTTGGCAAAACGTATTGTTATATTTCGAAAACGATCCACTCAGTCCGAGTTTTTAGATCGACGTTTTCTATTGTGGTCACGTGACATGCCAAATATGGGCGTGGTTCGAAGCATTTAAAGGAAACGTGAATCGAACAAACACGGTAGGCTTAGATGTCCACTGGACTTCAGGAGCCAAAAACGGAGATTTTGAGATTTCCCTAGCAACATGCTTGTAGTTAAGTTTCTACCCCCTTAATGTATCTTAATAATCAGTATATACCACACAAGTAAATAGCACTTTTCGCGCACGCTGATTGGCTAGCTCGGAGGTGATTAGCCAAGTACTATTAACCTCCGAACAGCCGAAGGAAAAAAAAAAGGCTTTTGTCGGTATATTGTCACAAATAAAGTCACTCTTTGGTCCGCTAGTCATTCAGCTTGTGTGGTATATACTAAAACAATTATTCACTTCAGTGTCGGTGAAATTGGTAGATATTTAATAACAATAACAATAACAATAACAATAACCATTACAATAACAATAACCATTACAATAACAATAACAATAACAATAACAATAATAATAATAATGATAATAATAATAATAATAATAATAATAATGGCTTTATTGCTAGCATCTCTACAGAGCAGCTTTTCATTTACCACTTTACAATATAAATATTTACATAAGGTAATTCAGTTGAAAAAAATGCGTCAAAATACGCTATAATATGTACCATACGTTACTCGATAATAACCTTAATTAATGGATGTTTTGTAGCGAAGGAGAAAAGAAAAAAAAATCTGAATGCTATACTATAATTTATTAAAAACTGGATCATTGGATAATGCAATTCGAGAGTTTTCATTGGCTTAGCCATCATGGTATATGAGCCATTATACCATGGTCTACAAAAATGGCGAGCGTATGCGTGATTTTTTGGGCCTTTTTGTTTTTATTGTAGTCTAGTTTTCTATATTTTGGTGGCGTTTTTAATAAAACAATTATTCCACTCGCGCTTGTTGGATATGAGATGATTATAGCCAACTCGGCGCTACGCGCCTCGTTGGCTATCTATCATCTCATATCCAACGCGCGCTCATGGAATAATTGTTGAATATACCACACTCTGCTCAATCATGACCCAATCAAAGAATATTATAACGAGAGGAATTGGCTTGCGCTGAAATCGAGAAAGTTAACATGGTCTAGTGGTCTTGGCTTTAACAAGTAGTAAGCGCTTAACTTCCCTGCTAAAAACGTTATGGTCGACAGTATTCCTAAGGTTTGCCGGAAGCTTATTGAAAAGAGCAGCAGCGTCATCTTGGAAAGTGTTTGCTATTAACGGGATTTCTTCCTGAGTACCACTTGTGGATCTTAAATTCCTGGGTGGATTGTATACCTTTAAGCGCAAATACCCAGGCCAAAAGGGGCTATACAGAGCTTTATGTACTAATTTAAGTAAGTGCAGTTGTCTTTGCTCTTGTATTGGCAGCCAATTGAGAGACAGGACATCGTCTAAAGAAGCGTATCTACCCACTACAAAACTAGCGGCCGCTTTTTGTATACTCTGGAGGCGTTTTTGAAGGTAGTCTGGAAGGGCGTGGTAAATTACATCGTTATAATACACGTCAGATAGCACAAGCGATTGGACAATGGTCTTTCGTAAGTTAAAGGGAAGCACGTGTTTTAGCTTCCTAAGTGTTGCTAAAGTTGCATAGCATGATGAACCGATTGCTTTCACGTTATCTTCCCACTTAAGGTGCTGGTGAAAGTGGGAAACAAGTAGTTTGGACGTTTGACGCTCTCCAGGCTGTTTCCTTCAATTTGAACATGAATTCTTACGTTAGGAGCATTAGCTTTGTTTTCGAGGGTTTCAATACTAGGTTGGCATTTTTTGCCTAATGTTCCAGCTCAATAACATTTTTCTACAGGGCGCTCACTGTGCTTTGAAGGTTCTCTGGTCTGCAATGCATGCAGATGGTGGTGTCATCCGCATACTGATGACATTTAACATTGATTCGCATCTCCATGTCTTTGCATACAAAATGAAAATCAGCGGTCCCATGATCGAGCCTTGAGTACAAGGTGGTACAAGGCGGCTTCAAATACCCTGCATTATTAATATTTTTATCCTTTAAAGGAAACATAATTTGGACTTGCTCTGTTGGGCCCGTTACTCTCTATCTGTAGCATTTATTTCATTTGCCAAAAAAAAGTAGCAACACATTTGTGCCAATTTTTATTTCAGTTATTGAGGATATTGTTCTCATTGAATTTATAAAATAAAAAAGGGGGTCACCGTGCTCGGTCAGGAGAAAAGGAGCATTCATCTCGCTATCGAGCTTAGTTTGAGGGAAATCCCTTACGGTTTTTACGCGCGCGCGCTCATGTTTAAGGTGATTCCCCTTGTTTTGCATTGCGCATTCCTACTATTCCTACTTCGCATGATTTTTGCGTCACCAGCGCGCGAACACAACGCTAGATATTTCCCTCAAACTAAGCCCCAGGGAGCCCTCGCATCCGCTTAGAATACGAATAAAAGTTCAAATTACCTTCGTTGCACGAGTTTTGTGTTTTGTGGCCGCCATTTTGAATTTTTAATACTCCCGCTCGATAAATTGACTGGTCTGCTAGTGCGAGATCTGGAACCGAGATTACGGAAATCGCTGGGAGCGTGCTCGGAGGTCCACAGGGAGCCCTCACAATATGAATCTTATTAGACGTTTTGTTGTTTAGTATGGCTGAGTATTTTCACGAGTTGTGCCGTATTTTGGCGAGCCTGTAGGAAGAGTCAAAATACAAACAACGAGTAAAAATTCTCAGCGATACTACACAACAAATTGGTATGTTCGAGTGAGCGAATTTCGTGGATGTTTTAGAGGGAATGCGTGATAGAAGTATGAGAAGCAGAACGGAATTGGCGCGGAAAATCCAGCTAACTGATTGGTCAACGGCAGGAAACCTGTCTAACCGGTCCTCTGGAGTACAAATACCGCGTGATATTTGTACTCGTCTTAAGCGTTATTTGTACTCTACGAAGTGCAGTTGGATAATAAGAGATCAAATTTCCTTTATCGTGCGTGTTTTGTGTTTTGTGGCCGTTATTTTCAGGGGGGGGGTCCTGGGGTGCCCGTGACCCCCCCTTTGTAAGCCTTTTTGTAAGCAAACAACCTACAATATTCAGGTGACAATCTGATGGGTACCCTCTGAATGAGTCAGTGTGACCCCCCCTTTGAAAAATCCTGGCTACGCCCATGATTTTGACTAATAAAGTGAGAAGGAATGAAACTTAAATCACAGCGTTTGAATTTCGCAATTACTTGGAGGAGAACTTTACATCGTAATTTGCCGAAAATTGTTCTGTGAGAAGAAGAAGGATTAGGCTAAATATATCTAATCGCATTTAGCCCAAACACCCAGGAGGTCTGCAATATTTTGGCGTTATTCTAAGCTACCCGCTTTCGTGCTGTCTCTGCCAGTTGGTGGCCACGGAAGTCAGAAATGCTAAAAGTCGATTGACAGATTCGAAGCGGAAGTGATAGTGCGCTTGTTCTGATTGGTCAGTTTTAAATTCCGGATTGTATTCCGGAAATAGAATGCTGCCACAAGGCCAGGCCAAGGACAAGGTCAAAGTCGATGCCAAGGTCTGGGGCCCGTTTCTCGAAGCTCCCGGTAACTTTACCGGCCCGGAATTAGATTTTGATATCGAACTCTCAAGAAAAGTAGGGCGTGTTCTGACTTCTGATGAAGTCCATTTTGTTTCTTTAGCTGATAACTTTACTGTACAATTTTCAAACCTTTTGAAACTCCCTCTAGAATGAAAAACAAAACAGCTTAACGGGCCCCGTAATTACCGGGAGCTTCGAGAAACGGGCCCAGATCCACAGTGGCGGGAAGAGTTCGAAAACTTTTAATTGGAAGAATTCAGGAATTTCACGACTGTTATGTCAAGAAATTTCTTCCTCCTGACAACATGGGGTAGATATTAATTGTAGGAGAAGATTTTGTCATTGTCAATCAACTGTAAGGTGATTTTGTGATTTGAGACGGCGGGGTTTTCGTTAATTGGCGTTTTTTTTCCGTCCTGCGATTCAGATCAGCTTAAAAATTATGTTGCCAATTGCTTCTAGCGGTTTGATTTTGTCAAAAGGAAGAGCTAGATGTCGTTTTGGCTGCCCACAATAGCTTTAGTTGCTGGGCTGTCGGTAGTGGGAAGTCCTTTCTCATAAAGCAAATTTCCGAGTGTACGACGAAAACGGTTTATGTAACAAGCACGACTGTCGACTCAATGTTGATTCCTTCATATTCCACAGCTGATTTTTGAAAACATTTGCAACATCAAAAGGAAGCCATTGGTCCACCCATGGATAATAGAAGAGTCTCTTCTATTATCCATGGTCCACCTTTTTGCAACACATTTCGACTTCTGGTCTCTTCTTCAAATCTTATTTCCGTTCCCCCAACTGGCAGAGAGAGACATGCGACGAAAAAAGTAACAAGTGTCATCCCTTGTCACTTTATTATTTTCGGTGACTGAACGGATCCTCCGAGAATTTGCGAGTCCCAGACTTATGTAATCTCGGCTCCAGACCTCGCACTAACAGACCGCGCAATTTACAGCGCGCGCGTATTAAAAATCCAAAATGGCGGCCACAAGACACGCGCGATAAGGCTAATTTGATCTTTTATTCATATTCTCAACGGATGTGGGGGCTCCCTGTGTGACTAAGCTCGAAATGTTTTTTGCTGCTTTGTTTTGAGTATATGGTGATTATAAAACTCAAAACAGAAAGTCAAAAAAGAAGACCTCACAGCAAAGTTGCAAAACTCAAATCAACATTCTACCTTCATGTTTCACAAGTTAGCTCGATCGGGACCGAACAACCTATGCCAGCTGGGGAGCTACGCTTTTAGGCTGGCCTAAATCAATATATTAAGGTTCTAAATCTTGCTGCGGCTTTCCGCGTGCGCAAACAATCGGGACCTGCGGGGAACGACCCCCCAGCACACTAATCATAGCTCAATGGACAAACTCAAGGGGTATGGTTATCTCTTTGGGACATGTTGTGCCTTCTTAACCCAGCAGCACCTCGAGATCTCCTAACATAATTGGCATAATGTGTTTGGTGTTTGCTTTTAAATAAATTATATATACGTGTTTGTGTATTGTATTATCTTAGCAAGACAAAAAATCTTGAAAATACCAGAAAATCTCAAGACCTTTTTGCCCAAGCTTCAAATCATGATAGATGTACAGGTGATCATTTGATGAGAAAACTCTTAAGACGAAGCTAAATCACGCATATTCTGCATATTTAAGAGAAACATTTTCCACTGTAATCTTGTGCTAAAGTTACATAAAGCGGGTGGTTACAGAAAAACGATATGAGAATATTTTTGACAAGTACAACAGGCAGAAATCATGTTTACTAAACACCCTGACAATTGTATTAAATAAATTTAAAGATTTAACAGTAAATGTACTATTGCACCATCTAGATTACTACACACAGCAACCATAAACAAATTAAGGTTAATATTTGAGCTGAGTAGCAAAATGGCTACTTAACATTCATTCAGGAAGTTCTAAATCAGCATTTAAACAGTGCACAAAGCTGCCCATAACTGATTGCAACATACTGACTATTACTGTACCTTTGGAACAGACTTACAGTTTTCATAATGCACTTCTCCGGTGCCTTTCATTGGACTAGACAGTGGAAGCTAATTAACTACATGACTATACAGACTACATGTTTTCTCATAAATTCCAGTAAGAAAACATTGAAGGCAACGATTTTAAAATCTATATACAGTTGGTCGGAATGGCCAGCTTAGCTTTGATTTCTCCTATCATGTGTTGGTTA
>JAHPZR010004420.1:25000-74890 GCA_019787425.1 Platygyra sinensis
GAAATTTGAATGCTTAATTTACGAAATGCTCTTTATCCAAGAAAAGAAACCTGTGCTGAACACTCAATCTGACTTAATCAAAGCAAAACTATTTAGTGCCTAATTATCACTCTCTACGTTCCACATTGTAGTGTTTTAATTATATGCAACAAGATTTTCACACACATTTTTAGTACATAAAGAACTCACAAGAATTTGACTCTTAGTTTTTACGAATTTGAAAATGATGAACGATTCATCAAAACGTCATTCACAATTATCATCACTAATTTTTATTCTCAATTGTTTGTTCAAAATATTGGCAAGAGAACTTAACAGAGAGGGAGAATTTATAAAGGGGACAAGGGAAGAGGGGCTGAAGTAGATTACAGTATATAGTGGGTGGTAAAGGGTATTTTCATGATTTATGAATGGCCTACCTTTTTTTCTCGTGAAATGTAAGAGACCAAACTTGGTTGTGCTTAGTTGTAATTTTCAAATATCATAAGCTATAAATAAGTTTGGGTCAAAAACTGATATTTTCCCTTTGTGAAATGTAAAATGATGCTATTATTTCTTGTGAATTGTGAAAGGACCAATTAATCTTCTGTGAAATGTGATCTTGACACCCCCCCCCCCCCCCCTTTACCACCCTCTCTATACTTCTACCAGAATAACTGGATGTGACTGGGACTTGGGAACCTCGTTATCTTTTAACATCAGTTTCTAAAAGCCAATATACATGCCACTTTATTTGCACAAACATTTACTGGTATATATCCTATGTTATAAAAAATGGGCCTTTGAACTTTTAAAAGCAGAAAAGAGGAAGAGAAATAAAACATTAATTACTTTATACCTCAGGTGACTCAAAGGGATACTTGGAGCCAAATTTGAACTCAAGCTGAAATTTTTCACCATCGTACAATGTACCTAAAACACAATCATATGCAGAGCGATAACAGTATTAAACAACCTGACTGCCCATCATCTTGAGTCATTTCAAACACTTGACACTTAAAATTAACAAAAAAAAAACAAATATCAAATTAATTACATTCCATTTACTAAAATAATCGACACCCAGCAAGCATAGTATACAGTCGGCATTTGAAATTGAAAATCTCAGCTACCTTCTAACATTTTCGCCATTCCTTTCTTCTACTCTGTTATTTCAGCTATGTAACTGTTCATGAGCTAATTATAATGTCATTCGATGACACGTTCCACTTTCGCTTGCGCTGCAAATTTTGTTAGTACAGACAGAACAGAAATTATCACGCCGGCTCTAGATAGGGAGCCGACCACATTGGGTACTTCTCGAAGGTCGTCATAAAGTGTAATAAAATGCGTTTACCTGGGGCTCCTTCTACATGGATGATCCACCTAAACCAGCAAAAGAGAACCCAACGTTTACACTCAGAAAAATTTACGGAAGTGCAAAGGTTTCAATTTTAAGTTCGTAAAAATATCGATGTTTATAATTGCCAAAACAATGATTTGGTGTTTTAAGAATCACGACAAGAAAGCCTGAAACTTACGTGGCAAGATTCGAAGAAACTGAATCACAATCAAGGCGCATTCCAGGCGGCGGTTTATTTTTGATTTCCATCAGCTCTTTCTGCAATCTTCTCTGCCAAGCCGCCATATTTGCATTTGACGTACTGTTATGGTTGCCTCGATATCATCCCGTTGTGCAAAAGGAATGGGCTCTAAAATACGGAGTTTCTTGACAGCTGACAGGGTTGCTTAGTAACATGACGCAAAAGCTTGGGATATTACGACGGGGCCGGATGGTGAAACACGTGACAGTTGGCCATCCACGATTTCCTCGTGACGCAGCTCTGGTGGTCTTTATACTCTGACATTTAAGGAGAGTCGAAAGGGTTTTTCGCTGCTATATTGTTTGTGAAACGATGCAAGATTGCAAAGAAGGATGTTTAATGTCTCCTTGCAACTCTATTGTTGGGCTATACTTTAAGGGTACTTGTGACGTCATATAAGTTACCATGGCAACGCACAAGGTCCACAAAAGCGTCCTATAAATTTCAGTTTTTGTAAATTATCTGAGAAACTAATTCGGTGACCTACCATTTTTATTTCTTTGTTGGAAAGTTCCCTAAATTCTTTAACTTTTCAGACAGTAAGGAAAAAATTATCTAGTAGAATTAAATATATTTAAAGAGAACGCGTTTTATGGCTTACAGAAAATTCCGCTAGATAATTTTCCCCGAAACTTTTATATCTGAAGTGCCATCGTGAATGGTGCGTGCATGCAAAAATCAAGATAGGTCACCGAGCAAACTTTCGAGCTAAAAACAAATGTTTTCCGCAGATTTTATTTCCGGTTCGCGCGATTTTACGCAGCATTAACTTCCGGTGTGCTGATTTTTATACTGACGCGTGCATCTTAGTTATGGCGTGTGTAGATTGCGTGCGCGCGCGCACCTAAAAATCCTTTCGAGCCTCCTTAAATGTTTCCCCAAAAAACATTTTTTCGGAACATGAAGATTCACCATCCCTGACCAATTGTTAATCATATTTTGAAACGATTTTTGCTGTAATTACTCCTTGATGCACGTTTAAATTAAGAAATTCGCACACTGACAGCTATATTTCAACATAGCAACACCCATAGCAACCATAGTTTACAGACTAAAAGTACTCACAAAATGTATTCAATCTAGTGCATTTTAATGATACTTTACACAAAAGCTTTAGAGATGTGTACTTACGAGAATTTTGCATCATTGCCGGATTTCATACCGTGAGGGTCTGGGTATGAGTCCGTCTATTATGGGATTAACAACACAAGACCCATATATTCTGAAAGAGCACACCAAACTTTACAAAATCCTCAAGTGTCGTGTTAATTGGGCCAATATCAAACAAGATACAGCCGTTCAAAAACTTCAAAATTTAGTAACAAATGTATGGATTGCCGGACACTTGTCTGGAAATCCATACATTTCTTTGCAAATTTTGAAGTTTTTGAATGGCCGTATCTTGTTCAATATTGGCCCAATTAACACGAAACTTAAAGATTTTGTAAAGCTCGGTGTGCTCTTTCTGAATATATGGGTCTTGCGTTGTTAATACCATAATAGACGGACTCGTACCCAGGCCCCCAACGTATGAAATCAGGCAATGGTCCCGAACATTGTTTCCTGTGCCATCTTGTACGCTCCTTGTACTTGTTTAACATTTCTATGACTGGTGTGTATTCGGGGATTCAATGAAACATTTATGTAAAACCTTTCGACACACCCCCTCCCCTTTCCTTTAACCCCCTTCCCGTTCACAGGGCCAATTTGGGCTCTCAGAGACCGAAGGAAAACTTTAAAGCCATATTTCTCAAAATGACCAAATAGACCGATCACCAATATTTCACGTACGATATCTTTACAGGGTTTCAACCGAATGTTGTCAAATTTTCATCATTGGTAAAGGACACAATTATCTAAGAGGCAAACCTCCAAATTTTGCAATTTATGAAATTCTATCCCTGTTATTCAGTTAATAGAGAGATTAAGCTTGACGGGAGCTTGACGTTACGCCAAACGGCAAACGGCAAAAATGAAACTTTTGCCGTCTGTCTTTAGCTCTTTGAATAGTAGAGTGAAAATATTTGTATTTGAAGCGAATAGTAGGAGACATTTTTCTATTTTTATGTGATTTAATTAAGGATTAGAAGAAAAGAACACAGACTCAGAGTAGGTCATCTTTGCCGTCTGCCGTAAACACCATGCTTAAACTCACTAATACAGTTAATATCAATTAATATTAGAAAACTTTTACAAATTTTACGAGATAAAACCCCTCGAAACACTGCTTTCTGAGGTTTGGCTCCCGGACAACCTGCTTGTGGACAGCATGAACTGAATTCCATGCTTCTCGAACCATCCATTGGTAAGTTATCGTGTTTGTAATGAACACCATTTTTAACACTTAGGAGCTAGTTACTCATTAACTATTGTGGTATGTGACCTGGAAATGCTCATTTTTGAAGTCAGAGTGCAAAGCCATTTTACGTGGTGCCAGAGAGTTCCACAGAGTTTTTTTGCAAAAAAAAAACATCTTTTTTGGTTTAAGACCTCCTTAAGCGGCGCGGAGAAGCGAGAAGAAGCTAGTTACATTAGTATATGATAGTTTTAAGAACGTCAAAATTTCCAAGGGGCAAGGGTATAAGCCTTGTGGTTTCTTATGGCCCTCCTTGCCGCTTCTATTAATTTATGAATGTATTTATTATTTCGTGATGTATAACTAATTGTGGCTAATAAACTGAAACTGAAACTTTTAACTATCAGACCGATTGTTCCGAGACACTCTATTGTCTTTATTGTACACCACTAAATTCTCTTCCGTATGCTAGTTCAAAATCATATTAAATTATTTTCAACTTTTTGAGATAAAAGCCGTGAAAGCCAAACGTAAAATTTGAAAATATAACGGACAATTGTTTATCTTCTACAAATCCGCTTGTTTACAGAAACTTTTTTACGGGCGAGCACAATCCATCCGGGTATTTTCCGCGGACGGGCATTTAAACAATACAGTGTTTCTGTCGAAGGATAGGATAGGATATGATAGGATAACTTTATTTAGACACGGTAAACTCATCTGTCATAATAACCTAATTATTTACCAGAATTATTACAAATTAATCAACGACTAGAACTACATTGTCATTATCATCATTATTACAAATGAGATTAGCTTATCACTGCATGACATCACAGAGAGATAGCCGTAAGCTTTCACTCTCTTCAATAAGGGCTGCAAATATCGAATTTTCGGCTCTCTGTAGAGCTGCTTACACTGCCATGTCTGACTGGTGTGGACCTTATCTTGCTTCAGTGAGTTTTCAGTAAACTTTAAAAAACTTTCAAACATTAAGACAATTTGTGTGATGATGTCGGCTCTCTGTTGAGCTGATTAAAATGCCATCTGCCGTGAGTTTTCAATAAACAGTCATTATTAATGTTGTCATTATCATTATTATTATAAATGATGGCTGCTTGACATCACAGATGTCGCCCTAGGCTTTAACTCCTTTCAATTGAGCCTGTAAATATCGAATTTTTAGCCGCAAATCGCTGGTGGCGATGAAGGAATCTTTATTTAACTCCTGAAAAGGATTCTAGTACAAGAGGGTACTAACCGGAGACGCTAAAATTCTTGCTATTGTCAGTTTTATTATCATTATCAATGTTACTGTTATGACAGTACTAATTGGAGACACGAAAATTCTTGATATTGTCCGTTTCATTATCACTATCAATATCACTGTCATTATTTTTAAAGTTGTTTCTATGAACGAGGCCCAGAAAGGGGCCTAGATTCAGCAGTTAGCTTCAGGAGATGAGCTTATTACTGCATGACTGTGTGTTCACAGATGCCAGAATTGGAACGCGGGCATTATCCAACGCATTTCTTACATCCTTGTTGGCAAGATGACTCACAGGCTCATTCGAAAACGCTAGAATTGGAAAGCGGGCGAGATTGCGATGAACAAGCATAGCCTCCTGCATGGAAGTCGACGATATCCCAAGATGAACTTCCTTGCCTAAAATCTGGGTTAGCCTTGGTCGTTTCCTTTGTGAATTTTCATCATCGTCACTTCTGGCAAGCTTGAGAATGTCTTCAGTGCTTCACAGAATACTTTCCCCACTTCTGCGGTTTGTTGCAAAGATAGCTGAAATTTTTGCGAACCGTAATTTTTGGATAAGGTAATTTCAAGAGAAATAACATGTCTTAAAGCAAGATGACTCCATTGGTTTTCCAGAGAGAATGTATGCTAACTTTTGAGGGATAATAACAGGACTTAGAACTGCCGTATCGGTGAGAAATTTCAATGAAAATGAAAAGAAGAGGTCGCCCTTTGGGAAAGCCGTTAGTTGAGGTTAAAATAAAGTTTCCATATAACGAAACCTTTATTAATTAAAGTGCCAGTGTAGCAGTGTAGCAAACTGCGCCACTATACACATCAGTGTCACTAGAGGCATTGTTATTACTTTGGTTTCCCAGTCCCCCCCTTGCCATATCAAACGGCAAGAGTACTACCCAGAGACCGAGCGTGTTTGTGGGGCACGCCCCAGGGGTTGGTTACCCTAGCTTGTGTTGGATCCCTGACAAACTGCTCAGTCCCTGGAGGGTGTCATCCAATAACCAGTTGGACTCATTGTGGCCGGGAACTGTTTACAACATATACAGTTTTCTATTTACAATTCTATGTACAATTGTATGTACAATGAGTAAAAAATAAATTAGATTTTTGTATGGTACAATTCTATTTACAATAATATGATACAAAAGTTCAGCTTGGTTGAACTAAATTAAAAATTTCAACTTCTCTTTGGGTTGATAAATTTTTTTCTCGAATATCAACGGAACTAACGTATGATCTCCTTCGTCCCCTTTAGAGGCAGACTTCAACGGGATTTCTCCTTCGTCCTCCAAAGGGGCAGACCTTCACCGGAGACTAACACAACTAGACCAAGAACTAACGCAACCAAATCGAATTTTCAGCCGCAAATCGCCGGTGTGACGTCAGTTGACTGTTCAGCTAAACTGCAATGTCTTGACTAGTTGGAACCCTTCAAGACTCCAATTGCCAGTGTAGCAATTACTTGTTCGGCATCTCCGAGTGTATGATCTCCTTCGTCCCCTTTAGAGGCAGACTTTAACGGGATTTCTCCTTCGTCCTCCAAAGGGGCAGACCTTAACCGGAGACACAAAACTATTTTTGTTTTTGTTTTAGACAACTAGGACCAAGAACCAACGCAACCAAATCGAATTTTTAGCCGCAGTGACGTCAGTGGACTGTTCAGCTAAACTGCAATGTCTTGACTAATTGGAACCCTTCACGAATTAAATAACCTGTGCAGCAATTGCTTGTTCGGCATCTCTAAGTTTCGGGGGGCATGTAATTGAAGGGCCATTTTCATGCGGTGCAACTGATCATCAGAGAAGATCGATTTCCAGTAGCGAAGGTCTTCAGTGTAGCAAACCATCAATTCCTCCCTTGCCCTGATGTATCTATTGGATTTAATCCAGACTTACCCATCTCGTTTCACAAACTTACAGTTTACATGATCATCTATAATCTCACCAAGGCCAATGGGAACGCACCGTCATTACAAATACGATCAAGTCCTGTCTCAAATTCGTTTTCTGCGCCGTATACGTCAACAGTATCACCTTCTCCCTGGCAAGTGATGAGATAGTCACCTTGTCTCTGCGGATGGAAACGACGCACTGGCGCTGTAGGTGGATAAGCACAGACAAACGTGTCTGGCTGAATTGGTTTTACTGTAAACAAGCCATCACCGGTTGATTGGCTTCCTATTCCAACACATCTGCTAGGTCTTACTTGTAAATGGCCTTCTGCTGTGTGGACGGGCGTGTAATGGCCCCTTGTAAAGGTTTCTGTCAATGTCGATGAAGAATCCATACACAGGACTTCTGGGACTGCGATGTTGGGCAACATGATCTCTTGCCTTTGATCTCGTAAAAGAAAACACTATTTGCTTCATTACTCGCTCGTGCCACGGAAGGAGGCCACTGATTGTGCCATCTTGGCTCATTTTTCCAGTCAGGGCATCCTTGATTCCGCAAACGATCAAAATTCACCGCGGCAAACGGCGACAAATTCACATCGTCAGATGTGTCAACCTCAATTCCAATCACGTGATTCCTAGTCAAGGCACAGTGCAAAGGACCAATCTGATTTTCTCTTGCTACACGTTGAAGTTTAAGCATTCGCTTGTCCTGGCAAAATCGTGTGAAGACGTGGGAATTCCCACTTAAAACTAGCAAGGCATTTAAACTGAGGAAGAAGGGGCTGGCTACAGTTGCCAGTCTAGGATCGAAAGGAGACATCAAGACTACCTTTTCCTGTGCATCAAGGCCATCACATTTCTGGATTGCAGCATCAAGGATGCGCAACTCGTACTCTGAAGGACTCGTCAGAAATTTAAATCAAAATTCTTTCAGGGGCCTTCCGTAGTGATCTTTTGGCTCACGTTTCCCAATTCGGGGTAGCTCGTAGTGGAAATGCGCGCTGCCCTTACGAACGAAAAGGTCTAGAAAGAACTGCATACCAAGCAGAGATGAATGCCCTTTAAACTGCTGAAGAACCTGGTTTGTCACTTCGTCTCTTACGTAATGAACGGCAAACAGTTCCGGCGCATCAATTCGATTTAGTCTCGTGTACGTTGCGTTGTGGAGGGGTGTATCAGAAGAAGGACTCACTCCCAAAATAATGCCATCACCATCATTTACCACAACAGATTCGATGTTTATGGGCGCTGACAAAAGAAGATTTCTCCCCGCTGGAACAGAGTTCTCATACGCACTGTGATCGAGAAATGTGTTGTATAACTTGTCACCAACGTTGCATTCACGATGTATCTCATCTGGGACATTGTCCAACGCATTTCTTACATCCTTGTTGGCAAGATGACTCACAGGCTCATTCGAAAACGCCAGAATTGGAAAGCGGGCGAGATTGTGACGGACATGCATAGCCTCCTGCATGGAAGTCAACGATATACCAACTTGAACTTCCTCGTCTAAAATCTCTGTTAGCCTTGGTCGTTTCCTTTATGAATTTTGATCATCATCTTCTTCTGGCAAGCTTGGAAAAGACTTTCGTGCTTCACAGAGCACTTTCCCCACTTCTGCGGTTTGTTGCAAAGATAGCTGGAATTTTTGCTGTACGGCGAACCGCAATTTTTGGATAACCTAATTTCAAGAGAAATAACATGTCTTACTTTAAAGCAAGATGACTCGATAGGTTTTCCAGAGAGAATGTATGCTAACTTTTGAGAGATAACAGAACTTAGAACTGCCGTATCGGCGAGAAGTTTCAATGAAAATGAAAAGATGAGTTCGCTCCCTCAGGCAAGCTGTTTCTTGAGGCTATAATAAAGTTTCCATATAACGCGCGCTCTGATTGGCTGAAACAGCGTGCTTTATCAGAGATTAGAGAACGGGTTGATAACATTAAGCTGGCTTTCAAATTTCTGCTTCGGAATCTCGACAAATTTGACCCAAATTAAAGACATCCCCTCTGTGACTCAGACAAAATCAATATAAACGAGCTATTTGTCAGCAGTAAATATGGCTCATAGAGACCATAGTTGACAACAGTAGTGTAAAAACTGCACGAAAATAACAAGTTTTGCTAGAGTCCGACAAAACACTTAGCGAAATAAACAAATTCTCAACATAGCGAGTTCTTCGATGAAAGACATCAGAATATATTACAAAGGCAGAAATTATACTTAAGAAGTAAAACAACGACAGAGAAAACCATTGAGCTGTCTTTGTTTTTGATGAGAGGCTTTATTTTTGTAAAAATGCTCAAGCAACACTCACATGCAGTTTAGTAACGTTCGCTTGCTTAGTAGCGACAACTCCGGTCATCTCAACGAATTGAACCTCAACAATTCCGTATCATGGCTCACCCGACGAGTAAATCAGTTGAAAGCTTGCTCCTGTGCTCGGAGTTGAACAAGTGAAAGCAGTCTAGTCTTTCCAACTTTGACGTTAGTTCGAGCAATCTTGCTGCAAGCAGGTAAAAGCCGTAAATAGCTGTGGCTTCTTTCAAATACAACTCGTGCATTTGACATTTTCATCCGCAAGTTTTGAGCACCTCCTTTCGTGCTTTCTATTGGAGCTGAAAGGCACGTTTTCGTGGGTCACAATGCGGCTGGATTCCTCTGGACTAGCAATCTTTACCTGCCTTTACGCCCTGATTAAACGAGTTAAACTATTAACTGAAAAGCGAACTTTGAAGGCATCGTTCTTCTTTCGAAAGCAACGCGCGCGAAAGTGAAAACTTTCTCAAAGTCTAGTTTGCGATTGACAGCTGCCGTCTCGTCAGCCACTCAAATTATTTAAACAATTATAACAAGGATTGTGACTGGCTTATTTTAGCGTGCTTTATCAGAGATTAGGACACGGCTGACGCCATTTTTACTCACTTCTTTGGTGCCCTACCGCTTCCTGCGTGCTTTACAACAGAACAGAGCACAGTCGAGGCTTCTTCATATGTTAATTACCAGCCCCAAGGTCTCAGGGAACTAGCCCAAAATCAAATTGTTTAAAAAGAATAATCAGATTTATTTTATAATGCACAATACAAGTGATGATACCAAGCATAGATATAAACTAATTCTTAAGCTCCATTACCTCACCACTGATTCTCTTGTTCTCAAGCAAAATGTTGTTGACAGTAATTTGAATATCTACTAGCATTTCTCTAAGGTCACCGAGGCTAGGCTCTTGAGATATTTCCAGGGGTGTTTCTGTTGACGAGTCTTCTTTCTCATTAGCTTCGAGCTCCGCCATGTTTGCTCGCTTTGGCGTTGCAACTTCTTCTTCGGTCGACACACGGTCTCCTCTTTTATGCTTTCTGCCCTTGTTTACCGTTAGTTTGTTTAAGGCATCATTGTTCGAGTATTGTAAGTAAGACAGTAATTGTGTAAGTATTAACAACTGTAAATAATAATAAAGTAATAATAATAATAATAATAATAACAATAACAATAACAATAATAATAATAATAATAATAATAATAATAATAATAATAATAATAATAATAAACTAATTCTTCGTAGTGTTTTGATTCTTGAATGTGATTTTCGTTTTAACTTCAGCCTCAAATTAAACAATGTAACAGAAACGACCAGTTTTTACACCTGACCACTAGCCTTACATGCCGAAAGTAAAATGATTGTTTTTATGACTGGACTGCTGCAAGGTTTCGCTTAATTTTTGAGGTAAATTTTGCATAGTAATGCATACAGTCGGCAAGGAGGCAGAGATGACTGACGTCCATTGACGCTGTAAATTACTCGAGTTGGTGCGAGGTCTGCTAACTTTTCTTCAAGTGAGTTTTATCTCGTTTTGTTTTTTTACACGAAGTGGACCTTTTTTTGTTTCAATAGTGAATTGGCAGCCTTAAAATAGAAACAAGAATCCGGATTTGGATTTTCCCAACGAAACGCACCTAAATTTCCGAGAAAATCCCCTGCACCGTGACTTGGCTGGAATTCAATTAGACTTACTGTCTTGCACTGCACGCTGTGACTCGACAAAAATTATCATTTAAAAAAATATATTTCGGTCACTTAGGAAGCAGAAAAAGTTATGACATTATTTACGGGCGCAGCTAAAATGCGGTGAAAGACGTTGCGCCACAATATTATGGGCTCATAACGTTATCATTTTCTCTCAGCAGGAGCTTTCTGCTACACACTTTTTGGTATAAAGCTTAATTTATCATCAGAGAAGAGGAACCAACAGTGCTTTCCCGTCTACGATAAGAAAACGCTAGCCCGACAAGTCATTCCACTAGCCCCAGGCTATCGGACAGCACTTTCGTCGCGCCCTATTGCAATGACGTATATATATATATAAATAAATCTTGATAGCTGAGCTGCCTCGTTATCTGAAAACCTTATGATGCCATCAGGGCACAATCCAGCCATTGAAACATTGCAACATAAACCTGGCTTTTTCAAGATTGTTTTGGCAAGTGCGAAGATTCTGTACCAGATACCTTGGGTGTCTACTTGGTGGGTTGTTTCCCCGAGCTTGGTCGTCACGAACTTGACTTTCCTGAGACGCGGGTAGTGTTTCTTCATTCACGTCATTGGCTCTTGGCCTATTCCTGCCTCTCAACTTGCTCTGAACGCGCCGTGTACGCCTTTGAACAAGCCTTCTCCGGGGTTGATTTTGACTACTCGTGGATGCTTCGTCACTCATTTCCGCCGCATCATGAGTACAACCGTCATTAGACTGATCTTCCCTCATAGGGTCGGCTTCAGGGATTAAGTGATCATCTTCATGACTGGGTTGACCATCGGCACTCCCTTCATTGACAGAGACACAACATTAAGACAAAAAATAGGTCCGCGATGCGTACATGTGTGGCTTACGATTTTTAACATACAATTGGAATCCTGTAGTTTTTTCTGTGGGTAGATTCGGTTACAATAAAATTGATTCGCGTACACGATTTCATGACAACCCCTAAGAAATTTTAATTTCTCTCGAACAGCGAAACGTTTTTCCCTTACTGTTTATAGTCAATGACCCGTGAACGTGGCTCACGTGCTGAATCAGAGAATAGCGAAATCCTTTTGTTTCCGACCGTTGATAGATTTTTTGACAGGAGAGTCAAATGCCCCACCGGTGCTCATTTTTGGGTCAAATTCACCACTGTACGGAGCTTAATGCGAGTCAAATGCCTGGGGGGGGGGGGGGGGGGATGGGCGGTTTTGGAATTGACTGGTACATGAGTACATTAGGTTTGGATAATTACAAACAAGTTGAAGACATTATTTAACCATAAGATTTACAAGTAAAGAAAAAACATGGAGAATATCAACAGGCGTTCTTTGAAATAGAAGAGATAGTAGTAAATAAAATCAGGACATAATTCATTTGCAGTTTTCAGTTGCTATATAGTGCTATGGGACTCTGTTAAAAGTATGGAAGCGGACGGCGGAGGGCGGAATACAAAATAAATAATAATAAAATATACAAAAAACTATGTAAATAAAAATGAAAATAATAAACTCATAATTAAAAATGACATAAAGCTGAGCCCAACATTTTCTTTCTTGATGGTAAATAAAATAGACAGGCCAAACAGGACTACTACGGTTAGTGGCATTTGTACATTTGCCGTTTATTTTTGGGTCTTTCGACCTTTTTGTCGCTACACTCTTGTTTATGAAGGGCATTTCGTATTGTGTTATTAGGAAAACTAGAGCCGTTAGATCGTGCTAAGGCAAATTTTAAGAGGTCATAGGTCTGCATGATTTCCGCTGTTATCTGCGTGTTGCTTCGTCGAGTATGACACCTCTATAATTTGCCATGTGTTAGTGTATTGTATTGTATGTCAAGAGAAGTAATTCCCAGCCCGAGAGGTCTGGGAGGAAATGTCTGGCAATCGATGTTTCTTTGTAGCTAATATTCGACTCACTCCATTGTGGTTGCCTCGGTAGCTCAGTGGTTAGAGCACCTTTCATGAGATCGGGGTGTCGTGGGTTTGAATCCCGCTGGGGCATTTGATTTTTTCCAGCGTTTGTTCTGTTTATATATATAGGCATATCAGAGTTGATCTCTTTGATGATGAACATTGTTAGTGATTGTTCTCATTTCTATTACAAGATTTGTTTTTAAGTCTGCAAGTATTTGCTTTTTAGGGACAAAATATGACATTTATCGTGAACGTGTCTGACGTGTTGCTTACTCGCATTCTATATTGTGACGCCGGGCCCGGCTATGATAATAGAACTCTTAATTTTGTAGGTACATTAGGTAGATTCTTATCACAGGTATCATATTGTGTATAAAATGAGGTTGACAAGCCTCACGACTCCTACGGTTCGTTGCATTCATACATTTGCCGTTTTCCTTGCGGTCTTTCAACCTTTTTGTCGCCTACTCTTGTTCAAGTAGGGCACTTCGTATTATGTCATAAGGAGAAAATAGAGCCGTTGGCTCTTGCTAGGCAAATTTTCAGAGGTCATAGGTCTGCGTGATTTCCGCTGTTATCTGCATGTCGCTTCGTTGAGTTTGGCACCTCTATAATTTGCCATGTGTTAAAGAAATAATGGTTGTGATTAAGTAACGCTCCGCGTAAGAAGTAGGCAATTAACAGCGGGGGTAAAGCACAAACTACCGTTTTAGTTTTACGCGGTAATTACTTAATTAAATCAAAATTCCTCCAGCTTATTGGCTGGCTTATCTAAAAGCGCGAAATTTGAATTTTCAATCGTAATTGCAAGCAGAAATTGCAGTTTTTTCTCAGATTCACCGATGTACACTAAATTGTTATGCTCATAACTACTCGTGTGCGTAATTTCAAGAGAAAATGAAACGGGGAAGTATTATTTGTGACAAACATTTCGGACGACTGGTGCAATTAGGGTAATAGGACACTTCAGACTTTGAGATGTTCATTGTTCTTGTTTATATTCCAGGTATCATGTTGACATCCGATCGCGTGTCCGTGCAAACAAAACAGTGTGCATTTTCGTTGTTGTTAGGTACAAAACATTCATCATACAGTGAAAGAACGTTCAATAAAAATTTATCAACGTCTCGTCAAACAGTTCATTATTGTAAACATCTTCGTTTCCCATTTGTATTCCTGCTTGATATCTATTCAGCGGACTTTGTGATGGTATTCGGCAGCCGATTCAAACAGAACAGAACACTGAGAAAACAGATTCGCTACACAAAACATTGGATGACAAAGTAAAAATAAGGCTATTGTTGATTTCAGTCTTAGAAAAGTTGTGCGAGGTCATCAAACAGTTCATCCTCAAACGTGTTCATCAAAGGCACAGGATTGTAGCCATCGTCCGTTTCAAGTTCCAGACTCCCGCTTGATACAGATTCAAATGTTTTTAGCAGGAAAAGCAATTCCTCGGCGGTAAAATTGTACCCATGGGCTACAAGCATATGTATAGTTTCACTTGAGCATAGATTTGCGACCGCTAAAATTGTAAAATTCTGGTTTCCGGAGATGTTCACATGTTCCAAATAGGGTAAAGCGCTTTTGATGTGGAAAATGGAACTCTGCTCCAAATTCTGGCAATTAGAAATATCCAGAAATTCTAAATTTGGTGCATTACGCATGATTTGCTGGAAATGACGATTTGAAATGTTCGTCGATGCCATATTTAAGCGCGTCAATTCCCGAAACATCTTGAGTGGAATAATCAAATTAGAAAAGTTCATTAATAGCATGTATACGGTTAAAACAACAAGTTAATTTCCGGTAATGTAATTAGCGTTGCCCAATTTGTGTTATTTGAAGATAAGAGGGTGTTAATTTCACAGCGAAACAATGAGAATGCTGTTTGCTGTTAAGAGGCCCTGACTGAGAAAGCGTGTCAGACCTTGGAAACGGGGGTCGGCCAAATTCAATGAAACTTGGTGAGGACATCGACCTTGATGAGCTATTACTAGATCCAGTTTTATTTGTCTTCGTTCTATCTTCCTTTCACTTTTTCAGGGGGGGTCCTATTTTGGGGTCTCAGAGTACAAAAAAACACCCATATGAGAGGTAACTTTCGAGTACCATTACAATAAATGTAGAAAGCTCACAGCATATATAATGGTATACGATGTTTGTACTAAGAACCTACTTTTAAATGGTTTATGGCTTTAGGGAATATAATTATTGGGAGGAGATATACATGACACTAAATTTACTCAAATTTCGACCCCCCTGAAAACACGAAAAATAGCCCAACTTCAAAAAATTGTTATTTTTACCTGTAACCCTATTAAGAATCAAGACACACGTCATGAGTTACCTAAGGGCATCTATAATCCAAAACAGTATAGAAAAATTTGGGTCATTAAGATTTGCTGCTTTCCTGGCATCATTATTATGCAACACTTTTGCAAAATGACCTCATTTGCATAAACCTAATTTTGACTTAAAAATCACTGTAAAATCAGTTTTTTTCCCAGCCTAGATAATTTTTAAGGGAAAGAGAATGTTTCATAAATTTGAAAGAGTGATTTCGTGTAAACAAAATAAAAGGAAAATAAAACTACTGTGCTATGAGTCATGAAAACGCTTTTGGCCAAGCCTGATGTGGGACTTGTAATTAAACTTATACACTACTGGCTACACAGTTATTACAAACTCAATTAATCATAATATATAGTGATAATGTAACAGTTAAGTAAAGTTTTCTGAAGCAAAATAATGTAAAATATCTTGCAATCATTCCTCATTTTGTCCGTGTTTGTACTGAAGACTGGTTACAATTTGGCACCAGTCTCCATGCGTCGAACAACAAACAGAACTTGCAACAAGATAGTTGAATTGGAAGATGACTTACTGCTCATTTGGCAATAACTCAGACCCTTGTAGTGCTGTAAAATAGGCGCTACATGACGATGCCATTGTGTCGCTAATGTCCTGCACGTTGGATATGGGGCCATGGCTCCAAAATTAGTATAAAGGTTTCGGAGCATCGGGCATTAGAGGTTGACCAAAGGCTGGGACAAGTGAGTAAAACATTCTTAAGGCCGGTGCTCACGAGGGAGCTTGCTCCCGCAGCACGCTCCTGCAACAGGCTTCCAGAGCAAAGCTCCTTCGTCTACACCAACGATTTCTAGCGAAAAAATATGTTGCACAACAAAACTTTTGCACGCGAGTTTTGCTCCCTCATATCAAACTGGTTTGATATAGGGGGAGCAAGCTCCAGGGGCAAATCTGTTGCACGAGGCTGTTTCAGGAGCAAGCTCCCTGGTGTGTACTGAAATTTGCTTGCTTTGAAATGACGTGGCCAGTTGGCCAATCACTGTTGGCTTATTCTTTTCATCCACAACTCATTGCGAACTGACTTTCAAAATGGCTGCCAAAGAATTAGAGGAAGATTCTGCGCAGATAATTGAGAATAAAAAAAGTGAAGAAAGTTCATATGGCATTCTCTTGAATTCTATAAACCCACCAGAGTCCTCCAACGGTAGTTCATTGAATAGTGTATAAAAGACTCCCTTTTCTGGTCTCCGTAAAAGCCATTTGCATGCCCACACTTTTCTTGAAACAATTTTAGAAGAAGCCTCTTCATCCTGAAGCATCATCATCATTATCCAATCCAGAGTTGTTCGCTGCCATGTTGGATTTATAACAACTAGTTCCCATGCCCCAATTGGGTTGTTTCATCATTCAGCTCCCTCGTCGTGACCTTCATGTGTACTGGTTGGGGTACTTACCTGGGAGTGTGTTCCGGGAGCGTGTTTCAGGAGCAAGCTCCCTCGTGTGTGTACCGGCCTTTACAGTGCGACGGGGCAATCAGCTGGAAACTAGTCAGATTCTATTATACCATGTACGTCTTCTTATACATGGTAAAATGATGCATACTTGACAAGTATGATAACAATGTTTATCCGCTTTTGTCACCTGTTTATTCGTTCAATTCCCCTTAAGTTTGCTTCAAAATTAGCGAATTACTTTTACAGTTAATGAAACTGATGAAAACGAACCATTTGGCAGAAATGCTCAAGCTGCCAATTCACCTCCTAAAACTATTTATGATGGATTTTACAGCCTAGAATGCTGTGAAGTTTACAAAAATACAACTCTTGTGTTGATGCGTCCGCTCTTAGTACAAGACGTGAGCTCTGTTTATTTCGATTTCCAAAAATGGCCAGTTTTGCTTCATTACCTTTCCTAAAAAGCACACATTTTAACTTTAGGTTATTAATGTTACAAAGCAACTTGAGTATTCTGACCCATACCCAGCTTGATTTTTTAGCCAAAAATGTTTGTGGTTATTTCAGTAACACATTCACAAATTCCGGCAAGAAGATGTCCTGTTTACAGCTCTGTGTATTGTTTAATTTTCATTTTGTGGCACCTTTCTGCAGGTATTTATTTGTAAATGGTTATTGCTAGAATGGATACTCCAAAATATGGTGAGACACTTCGTGACACAAAAACAGGTACAAGCAGGAGCCATAATCAGGGACGGAGACCGTAAGCGCGCGCCATTTCTAATATTGGGGTTGGCGCCATGATAGGGGACAATTTTTCTATTTTTAGAGCAAATTGTGCCATCACCTGCGGCACACCCGCGTACATTGCTGCGAGGATTTTCGCGGATGTCGCGCAGGGGAAATGGCGTCCGAAATTGTTTATGCTTTTAATTTGGCCCACAACTCAACGCCTTTATGGCTGTCGGAATTTTCCTTAAGTATTTTCGCCGTAAGTTGCTCCAGTTTGAGTGAAGACAGTGCCGAATTTAGGTATGTTCCGCTTTATATCACTGACCAAGTTGAGTTCCGCTGCTCCTTTGACAAGAACTTCACATTACTCCACTCTAAATTTCACATATGAAGATAAGCAGCCTTTTCATAACACAGAAAAAAAAAAATGTTGGATATGTTTGGATATGGCAGCGTTAAGGCCCAATAAGTGACAATAGGTTTATGTCCGTAGATGCTGCTTAGTTTTGTTTGTGTAAAAATCCAATAAATTTTCTGTTGTCGATGAATGAGAGCGCCCGCCGATGCGTTTTTTGCACAGCTAGTAAAACATGACAAATTGGACTTCGTACTTTGGTGTGAAAACGTACATCGAACTCATATAATGTCTCTAGTTTTTGAATATGTTTAAGGTTGACTAATGTTTGAGAACATATTAAAAGCTTAGCTGAAAATATGTGAATACAGTAGAAATAATCAGAAAAGTTACGATGACGCTTTTAATGAACTCGAATAAAGATTTCGATTGAATCAAAACTCCCTGTCTATTTTTTTTTTTTTCGCAGTGTAAAGTTTCACCATGTGAAAGAAACACACATGATGTTAGTAGCCTTTTGGTGAACGTTGGTAAAATTTGTTGTTAGTAGTATCTCAGCACAAAAGACAGCGAAACAAATATTTTTCCCAATTTATTCACAATCTGAAAACACCGACTCGGACTTGAAAGTGCACGCGCTGCACTATGCAAATGAACTACTCGTACGCGTCCGACTTGCCTTCAAAAACTTTTGCAAACTCGCCTAACGAGCAGATATCAAACACAGGTTTTGGTTATGATAAAGCATTGTTTGGCAAACTCACAAATTAACTCGATACCGGAGTAAACAGTTTTCTTACAGAACTTTTCTCTACAGAACAAACACAAAAGTTTACGGGAATAATTAGCCGGCGAACGGATTTTATTCATTTACAGCGCGGAATTAAAGAAATTCTCGACCCTGAAAAACACACTTTTTCCATTAAATCAGGGCATAAAAGTCCATAGAAGAGCCCCTATCCTTCTTTGCCTTATTCCCTGTCATCGCCGTGAAAAATCGGAAGGAGAATCTCGCAACTCTCACCATTTCATCACACAACGTGACAACATCCACGCGAGAGCCCAAGACACGTGCGTGGATCAGCGCGGATATATGACGTCAGGATGGCGCAATTTGTTCTAAAGATAGAAAAATTGTCCCATATCATGGGTCCGCGCGCATCCCAAGACTTGCGGTCTCCGTCCCTGATTATGGCTCCTGGTACAAGTAGATAAACGACACCCTATTTAATTTGGCAGAGATAAGCTGCTGGGTCAGGTACTGATCTCTAGTGATTAGGTCTAAGCGCCGGCTCGAAATGGTTAGCTTTCATAAATTGTTCTGGTTACACCATAATTAAACTTGGTAAACCTTTGGCAAGACTTTACTACTAGGTATACCTATCGATAGAGTGCCAACGAGCAAATAATTTGTGGTATAATCACTATACATCAGTCTGGACAAGGGTATGTAAATTTTAAGGAATGCAAGGACTGAGAGAGTTTATGTTGCTAGGGACTGGGGATTGTTTTGTTTCATCGCCGTTATGTGAAGCCGAAGGGAGACGTCTTGTTGCGTTCACTCTAGCTTTGTACAAGACGTGAACTTTACGCCATCCTAGGCTGTAAAAATCCATCATAAATAGCTTTAGGAGGTGAATTGGCAGCTTGAATATTTCTGCCAAACGGATCGTTTTCATTGGTTTCATTAACTGTAAATTAAGTAATTTGCTAATTTTGAAGAAAACTTAAGGGGAATTGAATGAATAAACTGGTGACAAAACCGGATAAAGGTTGTTATCGTGCTTGTCAATTAAGCATCATTTTACCATGTATAAGAAGACCTGGTATAAAATAATCTGACTAGTTTGCAGCTGATTGTCCTGTCACATTGTAAGAATGTTTTACTCACTTGTCCCGGCTGTTGGTCAACCTCTAATGCCCGATGCTCCGAAACCTTTATACTAATTTTGGAGCCATGGCCCCATATCCGACGTGCAGGACATTAGCGACACAATGGCATCGTCATGTAGCGCCTATTTTACAGCACTACAAGTGTCTGAGTTATTGCCAAATGAGCAGTAAGTCATCTTCCAATTCAACTATCTTGTTGCAAGTTCGGTTTGTTGTTCAACGCATGGAGACTGGTGCCAAATTGTAACAAGTCTTCAGTACAAACACGGACAAAATGAGGAATGATTGCAAGATATTTTACATTATTTTGCTTCAGAAAACTTTACTTAACTGTTACATTATCACTATATATTATGATTAATTGAGTTTGTAATAACTGTGTAGCCAGTAGTGTATAAGTTTAATTACAAGTCCCACATCAGGCTTGGCCAAAAGCGTTTTCATGACTCATAGCACAGTAGTTTTATTTTCCTTTTATTTTGTTTACACGAAATCACTCTTTCAAATTTATGAAACATTCTCTTTCCCTTAAAAATTATCTAGGCTGGGAAAAAAACTGATTTTACAGTGATTTTTAAGTCAAAATTAGGTTTATGCAAATGAGGTCATTTTGCAAAAGTGTTGCATAATAATGATGCCAGGAAAGCAGCAAATCTTAATGACCCAAATTTTTCTATACTGTTTTGGATTATAGATGCCCTTAGGTAACTCATGACGTGTGTCTTGATTCTTAATAGGATTACAGGTAAAAATTACGATTTTTTGAAGTTGGGCTATTTTTCGTGTTTTCAGGGAGGTCGAAATTTGAGTAAATTTAGTGTCATGTATATCTCCTCCCAATAATTATATTCCCTAAAGCCATAAACCATTTAAAAGTAGGTTCTTAGTACAAACATCGTATACCATTATATATGCTGTGAGCTTTCTACATTTATTGTAATGGTACTCGAAAGTTACCTCTCATATGGGTGTTTTTTTGTACTCTGAGACCCCAAAATAGGACCCCCCCTGAAAAAGTGAAAGGAAGATAGAACGAAGACAAATAAAACTGGATCTAGTAATAGCTCATCAAGGTCATTGTCCTCACCAAGTTTCATTGAATTTGGCCGACCCCCGTTTCCAAGGTCTGACACGCTTTCTCAGTCAGGGCCTCTTAAGTTTGTTTATAGGTTTAAGTACTTTTGTTGATGAACTATAAGTTTCATTTATCCGCAGAGATGCAAGTTGATTTTCTAGTAATTAAGTTTGTTGAAAGGGGTTTACAGTTCTGAATTACGTATACTATTGCACGCAGCTGAAGAAAGAAGAAATTTTTATTTGAAATATTGAAGGTAAAATATTTATTGTTATATGTGTGGTAAAGTAAAAACAGTATAGTGCTTGATTCACTTATTTCGAACCTGTTGATTTGAAGCATTGTTTCTTTTCTAATTCCTATTTCAAATATATTGTATTCTTGTCCTTTGACAATTGTACGTATGGGTTCATAGAGAAACAGGTTTCAGTTAGACAGAACAAAGGGAAAGAACTTGAATTATGGACATCCTATTGATGCTGTGTAGCAGGGAGGTCGTCGTTAATTTTGGATAGGAGTGTGCGGCGAAGGTTGTTGAACCCTAACCCCATTTAGGGACTAAGAAAGCGAAAACTGAAAAATTAAGGCCCAAACATTCGTTTAGGCTGGCATTTTCACATTCCACTATTCTACGCAAACCCGACCCATTCTCGCAATTTAGAGATTGATTTAAATGTTTATGAAAAAAGGCTTCACTCAAACCAGGATTCTACAACAGCACAAGTCGAGGAAATGGCCAATACGGCTGAAAACGACGGGGGTGAAACTTCTGCTGAGCAGCTGAGTGTGCATGGTCCGTAAAAGCCAAATCCTTGTTGACAGGACTAGAATTGTTAGCTAGCCTCAATCACATTTTGAATGACAAATCAACTACACAGAAAGACGATTAAAGCATTTTGTGGAGCATTTTGCTTTGCTAATAAGTTCTTGACCGGAAACGACTTAAAAGGAGAGGCACTGTCACGAAACCTTGGTATCTATTTCGATTGATTGACATTTGTGGTTACACAAATAGTTTGCATTTCTCAAGTGCCAACGCTATTACGAAAACAAAATTTCGTTATCACAACATTTTCAATTTTTTTTTTGCAAACACCATACCAAATTTTTCGATGTAGTTTGCACTTAAAATATTGCTTGTTAATAAATGTAATTATTTCATTGATTTATACTTTTGAGGGTATATTACGAAGAGATAGACACACCAAAAACAAATTCTACACACTCTCCTCTTTCGCCTTTCAAATTACCCAACTGCGCACTCGTTTGTTCCCTTGCCACTAGAGAAATAACAAAACAACGGTTGGTGTTGACACAAAAAAACTTTATTTCAATTTCCTTTTTGATCAAATTCGTCAAACAATAATCAGGGTGTAGCCTTTGTACAGAGTAAATACATACATAAATTGTATCTTATGGTAAGCTACAGTAACTCATGGTGCCAACTTCTGTATTTTTTTTTTTGTTTCATTCAAATAAACAGTAATATATTCTTCAGATACATTCCCTATGCATCACTTATAGTAAAACTTGAATAACTATGCATTTAACAGTTTCTCAGTTCTTTAGTGATTATTTCCAAAATGTACATTGCTATACATAACACTGCAGTTGTTGCTCTTACAATTGTTGGATATCAATAACTGTGTTTCGCTTGGTATTGTAAGTCAACTGCAAATTTTGTAACTGTAGCAGAGAAGAGCACACAAAATTCTCATCATATACTTCTTCAGTGTTCAGTAATTTGGTTATGTTGTTATGAAAAACAGTTAAATGGAGTTCATTCATTTCCATTCCTTCAGAAAAATCCATCACCACAATTTTCACCAAAACAGACGATTTACAGCTTTCTTGCCTCATCATATAATTGCAGAAATCACATTTCAACAAATACTGAGAATTCCATTGAATAATATGCTTTTTACACTTCAAACAAGCTTTTGAAACAGAGAATTCCTCAATAAACTCAATCTTGGTAATATTTATAGACTTTGTCTGGCTTTGCACACTTGTTTCAATAGATTCAACATTGTTTAGTTCGGTCTCATTGTTTAGAGTGATAACTGTGCTCTTTGTCGTGTTAAAAATTTTTTTTCATCTCTAACTCTTACCCTTACTTGTTGAAAGTTGAATGCTTTCTCTTTTTGTACAGCTGTAACATCTTTCTCCCATAGAATTAGTGCTGAAGTTGTTTCGTCATCCGAGATTGTTTCTGCCATCTTGAGTTCCTTTTGCGAAATGAGTTGTGTTTCTCCTACATCTATAACTTTTGCTTTAATGTTAACTAAAGTCATTGGATCACAAAGTTCCATTGCTTCTTTTAAAGAAAGCCACTTATCAGACACTGATGCAAACGATTCTTCATATTGAAAAGCATATTCTTCAGGTCTTGGCTTTGATATGTATGTCATATCATTGATATATATTGTTTCAGAGTCCTTAGCTAAACTATATTTCGAAATTTTAACAGCTGTTTTGTTGTTCTTTTTCTCCATAAGAAGTTGCCTTTTTGCATTGGAAAAGCATACAGCTCTGCGTTTCTTTGGACCTTCAACTTGCAGAACAACATCACAGTAATCCGTTGTATCTCTTCGATTTCGTTTGGAAGGACTCACAGATTCAACATATCCTATTATCTCGTTTGAAGATGGTACTCTTCTCTTTCCTAATAATGATGACTGATTTTGACTTTCAGTTTGTCTGGAACTGCAAGGTTTTGATGATGTAGTTTCTACCACTTCAGAAATGTTTTCAGTTGCTGATGCTGTTTGCTGTTTCTTTGAAATTTAACCTGCTGAAATGCTTGTGCCCGAAATTTCTTCCTCTGTAGGGGTTTGTTTTTGTTTTTTGTCATCTTTCTTAAGTTTGCCTTCTTGTTTCTGCCTGTTGTTTCGCTGCATCATTACAATAACCTCTGAAAATTTTATCGTAGGTATAAAAAACATATTCAGTGATTACGACTTTGTTAAGAATTTAAACAATTGTGTCAATCAAAATGCTTTCTACAAGTACTATATCCTAATTAGGAAGTTCTCAAAAACTATTACCTTAATAGGGCAAAAAGAAAATTAATAGCTAAAATTTTTTTACAAACAATATGCATTGTCTAAAGAACATTCTAGAGAACAATAGAACTTATTTTTAGTGCACCTGTAGACTAGTTATTACCTAAAAAGGAAATAAAATTGTACTCAGTAAATAAACAGCTGTTTTATCTTTTTTTTCTGCATTCCAAAACAACAAATTTTTGCCATCTGAAACATTCCGGATAGAGTAAACAAAGCATTTGCTGTGGTATACAAATAGTTATTTATTTCCAAATTTTAGAAAAATTATTTCTTTGCTGCCAACAAACGCTTTCCATTGGTTGTTTCTGAATTTCTCTTCATGGAAATTCTCTCCATAGCCAAGCCATCTAAAAAAGAATTTTTTTGTTAGAACCCTTAGCCCATCTATTAAAATAAAATAGTACCATAAACGTTTTAACTGATTAACACTCATTGTGCAATATCATCTCGATACTTACAACCACAGTTTTCAGTCGTTATGTAATGATAGATGCCTTCTTCAAACTTTTACCTGTAAAACACAAAAGAAAGAAACCACAGTCGAATTTTTGTTGAGCGAACACCCAAAATGTTAAGGTTAAATAGTCGCTTACGGGAGGTTGTACCATGCAACAAATCACACCCTGCCTGACAATATTGGGTCAAAATTTTGCATATAGTATTTATAGCGAATTAAGTCGTTTCAAACGTTTTGTTCATATGAAAAGTCAGTTTCGAGAGAAATACAATACATTGAGAAATTTTAGAATCTTTCACTAGTTTGCAGTGTGATACTGTTACATTTCATTTCCTAGTCTCTACTTTATTATCTGTTAACTGCTACCTTACGAGAGGTGAAAAACAAAAGAAAATTTCAAAATTTAAGCTCCAAAAGTGGTGGTCACTTACAAGAAGTTCTAAATATAGTGATTAAGCTAAGTTTTGCCACTGTATTTTCAAAAACTGATCGTCGAGGAAAGGTGGTCGCTTACAAGAAGTGGTCGCTAGCAGAGGTTCCACTCAATTAAACAACACTTAAACAACAACAAAAACATGCGTTTAAATATATCAAAAAAAATGTAAATGCAAATTTAATGTAAAACACAGGAGTGCTTAGCAATGCTTTGGGCTGTTCGCAGTTCATAATTGCAAGAAAATAAAATAATTAAATGTATCATAATATTTGCATTTCGTCTCCCCATTGATGAAAGTTTTAGTTATTTACTTTTAAAAAATTTAAATACTTACCCGCAACCACATTCTTTAATTCTTTTTAATTCTTCTTGTTTGTTCAACACGCAGTTGATACAGATTAAATGATCGCACCTTAGCACGACCCAGTCGGGCTTCACACTAGATTTCATCACATAACACATGATACAAACTGAAAAAGATTTGGAACGGAATAAATGAGTTAAATTCAATATTTATGATAGTGGTAACAAATATTTTATGTTTAACCTATACTTACTCCATTTCGCCATCAGTTTTACTCGTCGACGAGTGTAATTATCCATTTCAGTTTGCAAACAGTTTCTCACTATTAGCGATTCACTCTACATTTAACCGCTATATATTATCGAGTGACACAGTTGTAAGCTGCACATCAATTTAACTTCTATTTAGATGACAGGTGAAATGACAGTACTGAGAATGACATTTCGCAGAAGCAGATTAAACTCATTTCTCAAGGTCTTTGAATTACCTGCGGCACTGAAAAGAATGGGAACAGACTGTACCTGGATCTAGTTAAGTCTATCTTACAATCTGAGACTTAAAGTGTCTATACCGCCAAAAAGTTTTTTTAGGTTTTCATCATCTCTATAACATCTAAAAATGTCTTCAAACCCAAAAAAGTGAATTCCGATGCTTTTTGCCATAAAATCAAGCTTTAAATTTCCCGCCTTGGCCACGCCCAATGAAGATGACCGCGTAATGTTAGATTGGTGACGAATGACGTCACTTCAGGAATATCTCGAAGCTTTAGGCTTTTATTTTGCTTGCTTGACGACCGCATTGCTTCGCAGACTTCAATTTGTTTGTTTTTTGGCAAGAAAAACTCCTCACCACTACTGAAACAACAATTACCTAAACTAGAAGGATCTCGTGATTCCTGACTTGACGTCATGACCCATTCAGAAACCCAGACTCTTTTCTGGACTGACTCACGGTCAACT
Organism: Platygyra sinensis; assembly: GCA_019787425.1. NCBI lineage: Eukaryota > Metazoa > Cnidaria > Anthozoa > Scleractinia > Merulinidae > Platygyra > Platygyra sinensis. The sequence goes on from JAHPZR010004420.1 coordinate 51,024, forward strand.
TCATTGGGCGTGGCTGAAGCGGGAACTTTAAGGCGATGTCTTAGGGCGTTAAAATCTCAGAATCCAATTTTTTTTCTTAGAATACCTTTTTACACAGTATAGAGTTACCATAACTATAAAAACCCTGTTGGCGGTATAGACACTTTAATACTACACTTCAAAGTTTTGATTGTATTGCTTATTATGACCTGGTTTACTAGTTGCATTTGAAATGCGCAGGGTCGAAATCTTTGTACATAAAACTAGGAAAAAACATTTACTGGGATTGTATTTATCGTAACAGGCAGGTAACTATTTTGCGAACGTGATCGGGTCTATGCGCCACCGTCCTCCCTTTCTGCATTACAGGGCATTGCTCACAGAATACTAGACTTCTCACCATAAACACATTTTCATGGTATTCTTTAAATTCTTCTTTATTCAACGCAACGCCCTAATCGAGAAGAGGCTCTGCTTTAAGCGATTAGCTCACAGGTGGTGTTTAAGATGAAAACTCTACATTGGCTGAGTATTACTGTCTTAACGCAAATATCTCGTTTACTGTTCAAGCAGTCAAAAATGTCTCCTCTTATCTCACATAGCTATTTTTTTGTTGTTTTGTAAATTTTTGGGGGAATTTTGGGTACATTTGCGTATAAATAGACGATGTCGAAGAATTTTTGTACAACTTGATTTTAGCGTGTTTTGCAAACCTTTTTTTCAAATAGTTTTTGGCAACATGAGCATACCGTTGAACCGGTACCAATCACGTCATCCAGCTCGCGCTCGAGGTGCCCTCCCTCTCCCACACATGCTTTTTTGACAAGTCAAGAGGGTGTGAATGGCGTTAACCGACCATAGAAAAAGGGCTAGAAAATATAACTGACTACCGACAAAATGAGGAAAAGATTAAAGACAAGCTACAAAAAAATTAACTGGGATTTACCAATAACTGACAAAGGTCGAAAATTTTAAACACCAACCGACAAAGTAATGAAATTTTAACCTAGAACCAACATGTAGACCCCTCCATTCAGACCCTCAGTCAAATTTACAAACCCCTTTTCCCGTTCGCAGTTTTTGTTAAGCGCCCTGAGACGCCCGATCTGCGCACAGAAATGAATTCTAGCGAGTTAAGACCTGAAATGTCTTAGCGAGATTTTGCGTTTATCCACTGTTCTACTAACAATTTCGAACAGCCATCGGTTCTGCATGCTCTGCATGCCGTTGTGCAGATAACGGCGCCTCACAGCAGGGGCGGATCTAGGGGAGGTGCAGGAGGTGCGCACCTACCTCCCCTGAGATAAAGCCTTCTTCTTCCCATTCGCTTTTAAAATTTGTTTACCTCACCGGTAAGTGACATCATTTCTTAGAGGTGCACCATTGCACCCCCTCCTAAAACAAATCTTGGATCCACACCTGCAGAGGGAATGTCAAGATGTTAAAGCTTGAACAAAACACAGATATCAATGTAAAAGGGCAAATAAAGGAACCACAACTGTCATTATGAATAAAGACAAAATACGAGAGGAACAGGTATTATTGGACAAAAGAGAAAACTACGAGTCACTAGCGCTACAAATGGTAACAGAAACATCTCAAAGAGTAAAGATACTCATTAAAGCGCTTTACCATGGTAACTATATTGATGAAATGACAGAGAAATGGTTATCCCTAACGCCATTGTTTAATCTGAAATCAACACCTTATCATCTTCAAATAAAAGAAATTTGGCAACGCTAATCACCGGAAATTAGTTTGTTGTTTTAACCGTCTACTTGTTATCAATAAACGTTTCTATTTTGATGCACTGACAAAAGTTTTATCTACTGTTTAGTCACGAGCATTGTTTTTTGATGGAATAGTTTGAAATAACACATCATAACAACTGAAAACTGCAATTCAACTACTGAAGGTTTCTTATTCTTATTTTATATATATCTTCTATTATTTTGTTTTCTGTGCTTGTATTTTTTCTTGTTTTTTTTTCTTCTATCTGAATAGTTTAAATAAAGGTTGTTGTTGTTGTTGTTGTTGATGTCTTTTACTTTACAAGCTCTCGAGAAATAAGATAATAGCGAGATATTTTCTCCCTTCTTGTTCCACAGGGCCAGCAACCGAACTACCCAGTGCCCCATTGTCCAGCAGAATTACTTTTCAATGATGCATTCCACAGTTACGATGGATGCCAGTTTCAAATGGAGGATATCGATATTCAGACCCGAAAACGTAAAATCAACAAGAAAAGAGACGCTCGCAGCCAGCCCGGAACGCGCTAAAGGAGTCAGCCTGCCTCGACTCATTGGCAAGCTATTCCAAAGAACTGCTGCTGAGTAACTGAAGCTATTCTTCATATAGTTTGTGTGTGGCTGTGGGATGGCTCAGTTTGCCCTCTGTGTCCCTTAAGGAAGTAACTGGAGACGCTCACTACGGTCAACAAATTTGGAACTAAGGTAATCGGGAGTAAGACCATTAAGCCACTTATATAAACCATCACAGCCTTATGGATTGTTCGTTGAGAATCAAGTTTTATCCATCCAAGTTTTGTAATGAGGTTATCAGCGTTGGCATCATAGTTCGAGTAAGTGAGTATACGCGCAGCGCGATTTTGAAGTTTTTGAAGTTTACTGGCTAGGTTTTTGCCGCAACATCCCCAGACAGAGTTACAGTAATCAAAGTGAGGCTGTACTAAAGACATGAAGATTGATCGGAGAGTCTCATGTGGAACAAAAGACCTCACTCTCTTCAACGCTCCGATACCAGACGGGATTTTCTTACATAAATTCTCAACATGAACATTCCAGGATAGAGTCTGGTCAATATGAACACCAAGAGATTTCATAGAGGTAATGTGAGTTATAGGTGCCCTGTCAATCATAAGTGACGGAGGATTGTGAAATGTGCCTAGCCTCTGCCTCGATCCGATCAACATAAACTCAGTTTTAGATGTTTTAAGAGTAAGCTTGTTAGCAGTTAACCATTTTTCAACTCTAGCAAGATCCTCATTTAAAACAGTATTAACATCCAATAACATCCAAAATATTAATACTACCACCTGATAGTTGCCCCACGGAAATGTGATGTTCTTAAAACAATTATTTGCCCGAGAAGTGAAGCTTCGAAGGCAAATATGCTAGTTTTAAGAACATCAAATTTCCAAGGGGCAACTATCAGACCGATAAATCATAATGAATCAGGCTCCTGACTGAATTAATTTCAACCTTTTTAAATGACAGCCGTTTTTTAGGTCAAATGTAAAATTTAAAAAAAAAAAACAGACAAAACCTATAAGGAGAAAATAGAGCCATTAGATTGTGTTATGGTAAATTTTAAGAGGTCATAGGTCTGCATGATTTCCGCTGTTATCTGCATGTCGCTTCGTTGAGTTTGACACCTCTATAATTTGCCATGTGTTAGTGTATTGTTTTGGCTCATTTCTATTTTGCAACAGATGTTTTTTTTTAATGTGTTGCTAACTTGCATTCTAAAATATGACGCCGGGCCAGGCTATGATTAGAACTGTTTGCAAGTAAAGTAGATATATTCTTATCACGGGTATCATATTTGCCCTCCTACGTTTTACTTCGGAGAAGCTGTAGCTTTACTTCGAGAAAGCTATACGCTTGCACAGAGAAATTCTCTTGTTTTTCTTGCATTATCTGATTGAGCTAGTGTTTCTGTAGCTCAATGTATAGGTTTTTTTCTCCTTTGATAGTTCTTACCACAGGATTTAAATCTAACTCTATACGCGCAAGTCTGTTGACTGTGTTGCGTGTTGTATATGCCAATCATTGTTCGGCTTAGTTCGGCTTAGTTTTTTTTTGCCATTGTTCGGCTTATTTTTATTGTTTAACGAACAGGGAAGTTGTTGTAAGTGTCTCTGCGAGCTCTTTAACATCTTTTGGTGTTTCCGTTTCGAAAATTGGTACGATAATTCAGTTTCGATAAATTTGATATTTAATATCGATAAAATCGATAGCCCTAATTAAAAAATCAATAATTATCGATTACTCACACCGTACTGTTTTATCGATTTTTATCGAATTTGGAAAAAGTTAATCAATTTTTATCGATTGTTATCGAATGTTATCGTTTATCGATGTTATCAAATGACCACCCCGGGTTCAATTGCAAAACTGCTCTGGGATTATACATACCTGGTTATCCTGGTCATCTTGCTGACTTGTGATAGTTTCTTCAAGTGTGTATGGCTTGAAAAAAGGTACCTTGTGTATGGTTATTTCCTCAAGAGAGAATGAAATACTGTATTTCAGTTTAAATGTAGTATTCAGCATTTGTTTATTTTTTTAATATCAGAAATACATATAGAAGACAAACAATTTTATTTCTCATTTCACTGAACATTTGAAAATTCTGTGAAAAGATTATAAGAATATTGCTTAAGGATGAAGGTTGTTGATGAGATGACTTTCACAATAAAAGGGGTTAGGCTAGTCTATTTCACAAAATAACAAACATTTCCTCTGGAGGTTAAGTTTGGTGCTTTCATCTTTGAAATTAATTTACATGGTGACATGTACTAAAATCAAGCAATGAGGGTAATTCAAAGCTCCCCTTTGTATGTCAATCCTAACCTTTTCCTCTAACTGATAACCATAACATTACATTTACCCTACAAGTAATGAATTTTATTTACTGTGGAAGCTTTTTTGGACTCCTCTTTGAATTGGAGGTGCTTGACCTTTGTATTTGATGAAGTTGCTGATATTATACCCTCTCTTCTGCTGATGTGAAGAGCACAGTTTGCCATCTGCTGGACCAGTATAGACTCCTGATACTCTTGCTCTGTGCGAGGCCCCTTCTTCCCACAGCTATAGCTTCCCATCTTTGCGCTTTTGTGGGCAGTTTCCATCAATGCATCACTGAAGTTTCTTGGAGACAGAGGCTGCCACATAAGACTCCATCCTCTTTAGCCTAATATCAGCATAGTAACTAGTATACACAGAGATTTGCTTAATTGTGGCAGTCACTGACCAGGTGCCAAAAATTTCAACAAATTGAAAACCAAGCAGGCACCTTGCATGTCAATGTCAAATTCTTTGCCAGTGAGATCAGTAGGGGTTTTCAGCAACCAAAGATATAACTGGTAAAGCCCACAACCAAAGTCATCAAGTATTTGAAATCTCAGTCCTGTGATTTTGGATTCTTTGAGGAATGTTCTAAAATATTGGAAAAGGGTTAAAATGCCATTTTCACTGAATCTGATGGTGTTTGTCATCATTAGCATCAATTTTCCTGGCAACCCTTTTCAAAGCATTTAACCAGAGCCTTTTGTCAAGGCCCAGAGCCACCATTACTTGTGCAATTCTTCTGCAGATTGTTTCACCAGATGGAAGGCCATAGTGCATCACTGGTGGATAAAAGTGTATTATAGAAGTCCCTATAATAAAGCAAATGTGTTTACTCTCAACCAAAAATCTACACTGTCTCTTGTCACTGTCTCATATTTAAAATTTTATTTAGTTTGTGTAATACAAATGGAAAAAATGATGGAAATGATAGTGATTATCACTAAATACATCTATACATGTACATGTATTTTACTTCTACTATTGTTTACATCTAAAATAATGTGGTCTCTGAACAGTACTTAACACATGTACAATCCTGGCCAAAAGTCCTTGGGATACTTGACAAAATGACAACTGGTAACTCATTATTTTAAGGTGGGAAGCCATTTAATTTGCAAACCCCACTTCTCCACAAATATATTGTTGGAATAGTAGGTCTGCTTTGGATGAATCAACATCAACACTGTGTTGGGGGTGGGGAGGGGGATGTGGAGAGAGACTATATGTTGGCAAAATTGCAAAGTGTCCCAAGACCTCTGACCTAGGATTGTATTTCTCTTGTATACAAGATAGTGTCTGTATGGTTGAGAGTATGGCACCTAGTTTAGGGCTTGAAGAAACAATGTCATAGTACAATGGTTTCTGTATTAATGATAGCCCTGAAAGCTGTAGTCAGTAATTTTTCTGTTAATTATTCATTTTTGACATACCAGTGATGTTCTGACCCTTCCCATGTTCCCAAAGTGAAGTTTTGCAAACAGGTGTCTGTTGTTTGCATTGCCTTTCCTTTGCCCAAGCCAGGCCTGAACTAAATGTGAAAGACATTGACTTGTTATATGGATATAACCTGGTTATCAAGGGAAAGAAATCATTTGGTTAAGAAGTGTTATATGCATGGACCTCTTACCTGATTTTGTCTGTTTCCTCTACACTCCACAGGGGTTTCTCAAATTAGAGGAGTTTCATGTCACCTTGTTGATCAATGTGCTCTGGTGCTTCTGGAATTGGATAGGACGAACAGGCAGTAGAGTTTCCTGTGCTTGTTCTTCTAGCTTTACCATCTGGGGTTGTTCTTCGCAGAACAGATAGAATTTGGCCAGTTTTTGGATGAATAATTTCCTTCAACTCGGAGAGTTGCTTGTACACCTTTTCACCACAGATTTTGGCTGTTGTAAACTCATCACTACCTATCCACAGTGCTAGGAAATAATCACTTGTATTAGTTATGGTATCAGGACAGTCATAGAGTTTTGCTCCAATTGTTCTTTTGACTTTCTCACCCATATTGCCTTGTTCACACTTGTGACATCACATCATTAACGGAAAGGTCACTCAAACCAAAAAATTACCTCATGTTGAATGCTTTATGTTTGTAGTGTAAACATCACATCATAACAGCATAGTAGAAACATAATGACATGCAGAAAACACCTTACCTTTTTTTTATGTCGTTATGTTGTTATATTGCTAGTGTGAACCAGGCTTAATACAGTCAGTTGTTTTTTGGTGGGTGAATTTTATTAACAACAGCTAGATTTGCCTGTAACATCAAGGGTCCATCAAACATACTCAGATAATACGGGTTGTGGCCCTTTAAGACAGCCCTGTGGCATACATACATATTACTACTGACATTGGAAATGTGCTCAACAGTGTTTTATTGCTTATTTTCTTTAAGTTGATTTTAATATTAATGAAAATTGTTTAACTTATGACATGTTATGGAGCACATCTGAGTTGTTACTGGCTATAGTTTTTTTTTTCCAGGAAAAAAAAGACTTTTTACACTGTCAGTACAAAGAGTGGTGCATTTTGAAATTACATACAGGTCTATGTAATCATAGCAGTGTTTTGACTTACACGTGAAAGGCAGACAAAAGCGGCATTTGCATTTTGAACACACTGACTCACCCAGTTTAAGTACTAAACTCAGCAAGTTGTTTGGCTCAACAATTTTCAACTGGATACTTGTTTCTCCAGAACAGAGTGAAGACCAGTTTAGGTAACAGAATTCATCAAGGTAGTCATACATAACCATGATGTTATTTGAAAACTGAATAGCTCCTTGAATGCCTGGTTGCTTCAGAAGAAACCGTATATGTTTCTCAACATTGGTGAATGCAGCTACCAACTGCCCACTGTGGATGAACTCTAATCCAATCTCTTCCTGCAGTTTGTACTTTGATTTACGGAGGGCATCTACAATGGTGTCCCTAACAAAAATCAGTAAAATTATTTTGTTTTAATTGTGTTGAATTTTAATAGTATTTTCTTACCGTAGGTCTGGTGGGGGTTGGGGTTTAATAGGGCTTAGGAGGTCAGTGGTGTCTTGGGCTCACAGTAATTGTGATGTGATGCCTTTCTTGAATTTGGGGAGTTAGACATTTTTGGCTTACTTTTTGGGGGACAAAATAATTAAATTAGAATAAAGGTGATTTACAGTTCATATTGCCTTCTGTTTTTATTCTGGGAAGACTTGAATAAGGGCAACAAAATTTCAATTGGAATAAATATTGTAATCAACTATTATAATGGTAATAGGACTGAAGAGTCTTATTTGGTCTGTAATCATACAAGTGTTTAGCAAAATTGGACGACCGCAAATTAAAGGGGAAGTTCGATTTGTTAATAATGGGTTTGATTACAGACTGAATTGGACGAGATGTCTTGTTACCAACTAATCATAACAAATACAATTTCCAACAAATTAAAAGTTTCATTTGAAGAAGTGCTTTTAATAGTCATTTTCAGCTTGCAAAATGGCTGTTAAGTTTTTTTCAAAACAATCACCGAAGACTAAATCTTAACAATATTAGAAAGTCAGTCTCTTGAATTGGTTACTATAGTGATTGTAATCAATGTTGTGATTGGTAGATTTAGTGGAGAGGGCCCAAAATGATTGGCTCATGTAACTGTCCCATTAGAGGTGTCTGATTACAGCCAACTGACCGATTACAACTTTGCAGATTAGAGTAAAATACAGCAGTTTATATATGCACCAATCATAATTGAGGAAATTGTAATTTTTATGATTATGATATAAATATCTGAAGTGAAGTGTCCCATTGATACCTGTAGTTGTTGTTGTTTACACTGGCAACCCATTTTTCTAATATTAACTTATTACCAAAACTTACCTGGGGAGAATAGGATTAAGGCCAGTCTTTTCTTCTAACTTCTTTCCCCAGTGGCCCCTTAGAATGGAGTTGACTTGGTTTTGGCCAATATTGAAGGAGGAAACTAGTCCTAAATCAAACTCCAAAAATGCTTCAATTGGTACCTTTTTACAAACATGGGCATTAGAGTGCTCTTAAAAACCTTTCCTCCACAGCAACTGAGCATTGTCTCGCATGCAAGACTGCTATTGTCTATGATTAACTGCTCTAAAAGGGACTTTTTCGCGTTTCGGTCGTCCAAAAATTGGCCAAATCGCCTGCCTGGGCTGCTGGGTCGAAGCTGGTCGCATGTTGAATCTCTGACCGAGCTAAGAAGTGATGTAAGACGAGGGCTTGAAGACAGTGCAAGTTCTTTCGGAAGAGAAGGAAAGGTTCGCAATATGTGCTCGCAAAGTTCAATGAATTCGTTTTTCACTGCTTCTTTCCTGATTTCTCCTGATTTTTTCTTGCACTTTTCGTAAATGAACTGGCTTGTTTGAACAATTTTTGAAATCTACGGAAGGGCGAGTTCCATGAGTTCTTCACTAGTAAGCCTTCCTTTGAAAAGTTCCCGAAGTCTGGCTTTCCAGTAGTAGGGGGTTAGGACGGCTAGATTGCAGAATACCCGGCCCACTTTTTGGAACTCTTAAATGCTGCTACCGCACTCCAGCTAGATTGCAGAATACCCGGCCCACTTTTTGGAATTCTTAAATGCTGCTACCGCAGTCCTGCAGTCGACATAATAAACTGTATATAAAAACCACGAATATACCTCGTTCTTTCAACCACTGCGGGACTGTGGACCGCGGTAGCACTTAAGTTCAACTCTTAGTTAAATATTTATTCATCGACTACGGGACTGCGGACCACGGTAGCACTTCAGTTTAACACTTAGTTTAATACTTATTCATCGACTACAGCACATACATAAACCTTGCTAACCGACTGCGGACCGCGGACCACGGTAGCAGTAGAGTCGAAGACGACTAGTTGGGCCGGGTATTCTGCAATCGCTCCGTCCAGAAACAAATCGGTGGCCTCCTTGCAGTTTGGCGACGGTTTTGGTTGAGGACGGTGATCGGTGAAAGTACAGTAATGTTTATACAAATTACCGCTACAAGAGAATGAATGCTCACACGAAAGGCATTTAAATCTGGGAACTTTTCTCTCTGGAGACCACATCGATATCCCACAGAGGATTTTTAAAAACGAGTATCTACATCAGATACAGTAGTAACAAATTAAAAATTTGAAACAATTTTGGGTTTTAAACTTTTAAGTTTGGTGCCAAAACCGGGTTACTTGCGGCAACTCGCTGGCTTATTTTCGATGGGCAAGATTTTAGCTGTGAAATTATACACTAAATAGCTTGTTCTTCATCTTACTTAACCCAGCAATCTCTAGCCAACTATTAGAACAGGTCAAAACAATTTTAATATTGCCTTTTTATTTGTTCAACTTGGAAAAAAAAATTAATACCCACGATTGATCTGTTCATTTCAAGTGCCATTTCATTTCATTTAGGCACACATGAAACGCCCCACTTACGGAGGACAGTCAAGTTTTGACCACCGCCTGCACCGCAGGCGCAACCGCCGTATGCAAGGCCTTTTTCATGCGTCTGTCCCAGTGCCCTGTCATTGACAACGAATTTCGTCATAACTTTGTCAAAGTATTTCCGTCAAAACAGTCTTCGAAAATGTTATGAAGAAATTCATGATCAATAACAGGTCTGACGCAAGAAAAACCGACGTCAATTTGTTAAACCAGCAAGTCCGTCGCTTACTAACATGAGGCAAGATGTGATGTATTACTTGACGCATCAAGATGACGGCGAACAAAAGGCTAGCCTCGTTATAGTGCTGCCTTGTTACAGTGTTAAGAGTGTAATACCCCATTCACACCAAAGCTTAAATACGGAGCGATCCTATATAACGAGGCTGAGGTGTTCAGCCTGTCAATCACAAATCCCAACGGACAGCCAATGCTCCCATTTGATTGGCTTATTCACTCAAGTCTAATTTTAGCGAGTTGTCACAGGATTCTGTTTTTCTGCCAGTTTTCTGCGATTGAGAAATAAATTTGAAAACTAAACTTCGTAAAAAATACAAACAGACTTCGAAGGTAACATATTTTATCTACGGTAATATGGTTATTCTTAAGCCAGTTATCTAGAAGAGATTCCGTAAGGTCAACATTAGCTGCTGTTGTACTCTTGCAGCTAAAATTTAGTCGACCTTTACAGGGTTTTCAAATTGAAAAAAAGTAACAGGAGGAAAATGTAAAGTAGCCGGAGCACTATCTCATTGCGATAACGGCAGCCTTCTGCAGAGAGGAATGGGGAGCTTCCCCGGGAAAATTTTGAAAATCAGAGTGCCTTGATTAAATGAAGTTTATTCCCGTGCTTTTTTTGTATCCCTAATTGATTTTGTTGAATGCCATTGTTCACTTATTAGCGAGGGTTAAGTGTTGAAAAACTTTGTAAAATTAGTTGCTTTCAAAGTTTTACAAAAATGGTACGATATGCTTTCACATTTGCATGAGTACAGTACCCAAGTTACTTGAAGTCCAATATAAAACTGAACTGTAATACAATAGCATTTCAAATCAGTTGCGTAAGTTAAAGATAAACAGTTTTTTTTGTGTGTTTTGTATCAAAATATAGCTACAAAATATTGGCAGACATCCGAAAAAATCTGCTTGAAGCAAAAGTTTACAATTTTTCTGTGTCAAGTCATGGAAACATGCAGTGGCAATTTTTACTGTTTATTCTTTGCACCCTAATACCAGTGAAGTTTACAAAATGAATACATTTTCCTTGAATTCAGTTTTAGAGAAAACATTTATGTAGTTTCGATCCCCTAAAATGCATTTTCCTGCAGCTCCAGCTCAAGGTAATATTGCCATGAAGCGGCTTCTGTTGATATCTTTCCTTTTACAGACATGAAGTATTATCAGCGGTTTTGTTTCTACTTCGATTTGCTGCAATTCGCAGTTTCGTTTGTCTGAAATTCTCAACACTTGCGCTGTTGAAGCTTTTATTTTTAAGACTTCTTTCAGCCTTTCCTTGAAAATACATTTGGTACAGTCAAGACCATAATGAGTAACATTTCACGAGGAAGACTGCCTTCGCATTCACCACGCGGATGCCGCCACATTTCCAGCTACGGATACTGTGGTCAACTCAGCCTCGGCATATTCTGTTACTGTGTTTTATCGTCACTTTCAGAACTGAAACAACATGTGATATTTGTTAACTCTTATTCCTTAAATTATTGTTACTTGTTTGTCTTTGAGACTTCTCAGCAGTTGAAAGGAAAGGCAACATCTTTTGCTGCCTCCCCTTCATGTTGAACAAATCTGCCGCCGCGCCGATACATGCACGTTCAAATGACCGTCCGTGTACACGAGCAGACTTTCCCGCTAACAAAGCTCTCGCTTTGAATATTAAAAGTACATGTAATAGCCACACTGTTTGTTGATTATTTTCATCAGTTGGCAATTATTTCCTCGAAAAGATCAGACCACGATTACTTTGGTGAAACAGAATTGTGCAGTTAATAAAATTTGGACTACGAAAAGTACCCGGTGCAAATGCTTGAAGTAGGCGGGCGCCGACTAAATTTGAAAACCCTGCCTTTAACGAACGTAATCAGTTGTTTTATGGCATTCAGCCTAGAGTCATTTCCTTTCTAACGTCAATGTTCAGGCGAAATCTCACTTTGCCATTTTTCAAGTTCTGTTGTTTCTTCGTAGTACTTGTTGTTTCCAATTTCTTTGCTCTGAACATGGAACAGTTTGAGGAATAACTCAGTGTTGTTCAATTTGCACCATCATAACGCTCATAAACCTGAATAATTTTAAAAATCCCACCAAAATCCGTCTGTATTCACAGGCTAACCAAAATCACCTCTTACGAGATTTCGTTTCGTTCTTAGCATGCTGAGATAAATGGAAACAGATAACTCGCAGACATCAGCTTTGTTATTTTAGTTAGCGGTGAAATTTGAATGTTTCGTGTGCAGCAACGAAGATAATTTATCGTTTTTGGTCTTCCAAAGCCATCATCTATAGTGCTAATATAAATTTTATTTGCACTGTATTTTTAGTATTTACCTAATGTTATTCTACAAAAATGACTCCGTTGGTTTGACAAAAAAAACACGCTATTTCTCCAGGACTTCTATGTTATGCGACCGTTATTCTGGCTTTCCACCATTGCACAGGAAACCCAACAAAGTTCTTCAATTGGGCGTGTCCTTGCCTTTTATGGGATCGCTCTGTGTTTAAACATGTTTCGAAAAGCTGCTTACTGATGTTTTTTTACTTCAAACTCAGCACAAATGAAAAAAAACATGTTTAAGGTCATCCAAATCCTGCATAAAAGCTTGAGTTGCAGTTTTTCTTTTTCTAAACCTGGTTTAATTAAACATGTTTAGTTGGTGTGAATGGGGTATAAGAGATGAAAAAGTTGTCTGAATAATAGACTCGATTACCAGCCATTGTTCGGGAAAGAAGCCCGCGCGAGGAACGCAGACGGGACTCGCGAGAGTCGCGGAAATCAAGCTTATATGAATAAACCAGTGAACGTTAAACACTTAATGACTGGCCCCGAGGACAACAGTGAGTTTTGTTTCCCCGAGACCCTTAATGTTCCCTGAGGCGAAGTGTTTTGTTTTACCTCCCAACTAAAAGGTAGAAAAAAGAAAACTGCGAAGAAATCATTTGCTTTACGCCGGCTGGCTCATAAATTCCCAGCGGTTTCAAGCAGCACGACCTGGTCACGTGCGAGTCGAAAGTTCACGTCGTTGTTTCCCTAGGGAATTAGTGACTTTTGTTCACCCTAAGGAGTTAGTGAGTTTTGACCATGACTATGGTTTTGACCCACGAAACGTGACATGCCTTTCTCTGATCGGAAAACGTATTTGACTTGGGAGGTATGACAAACGATTTTCACCATGGGTAATTAGAATCACTTGCAATGAAATAAACAGCATCTTACAGTTGCCCATAAATCGTCAAGCAATATGGAGCCCAGTATTAAAACGGCTTCAGGCCGTTTTTTCCGCGTATTGTTGAAATGTAGTTAGTCAATAAAAGACAAATTAAGTAAGACTTTTGGGTGCCGCTAAAATGTGGGATAAGGTATCTGACGCTTCGATATTTAGACTTCTTTTTTCAGGATTCAAGAACCTTGCACAGCTCAGTTAGTTTAGTTTGTTACACGCAGTCCTGTGCAAACAACTTTACGCCAGCCGAGAAGTGTGAGAGTGCACTTGTTCTGGGCAACTTCCGGCGTGTATCTACAGTAAACCAAACTCACGGTAATCCCAAAAGGGGGACCTGTATTCGGAATTCGAGGATGTGTATATCTTATCTACCATTACAGGCAGACATCTGATGTTTGAGGTTCCTTTTTGCTCCAACACCAGTGTAATAATAGAATAGACTGGTTTATTAAAAATCACATCGCAGTAAAAGCTCACAAGGTCTCCATAACGTGCATACCATATGCTTATTCTGGAGCACAGCACCAGAACCACCATCCTGAGCGCAACTTCAGTCTCCAAGACTGTCTGAGGCCAATGAACGATTCGCTCACTCTTGTTCCTTCGGCTTTTATTGTCTATACATCTTGATTATCCAGTTTCATAAGTGAATTCTTTCGGAGCTGGAGTTGTTTGTTCGTCTCTAAAACAGAATTGGACGACAAAACCGGTTTATAAAAGTTCAAAAAACGTATCGCATCTATTTTGGCGTCTTCGTATTGATAAAAGTGCAAGTTCGCACAGGGGTGAAAGATTGATCGGAATACTAGCTAAAAATAGATCGGAAAGAATTATCACGTGAGACAAAGCGCTTCTCTCATGCGTTATGGTCTCTTCTTCACAAATAGAATATGAGACCATCATACAGAATGGAGCAAACGATGGATTATCGAAATATGGACGCTTGACCAAAGCGCTAAAATAAGGGGAAAAAGAGGTGATTGCGGTGAGCCACACTCGTTAACTTACTTAGTTTACTTACCGATTAGAACGGACTCGCTCCTTATGCCGCTTTTTCTTTAGCTTTCGTTTCTGATTTTTGGACAATTTCGAAGGCGGTTGTGTTGATTCCGTGAGCTCGGATCCAGTGCTCCGCGCGGCGTCGTCTTCGCATTCTTTAGCACTGGATTGATGTAAGGTTTTATGCGCTGCGCTGAGATCTTGGGAAACTGATGAAAAATGATGACAAGTTCTGTCACTTCCCTTGACTGGTGGCAGTATTAAAACTGAATGATCACCGTTTTTGAGTACTGCCAGTCATACTAAATCTCTATCCTTCCACGTATAACAGGTTCCAGAGAACGCAACATACTGAAAGTCGTTTACATGCCTTATTCCCAGTGCTTTTCCGTCAATCTCTACGAGATAAGCCCTGGGAACGAGGTTGAACTTCTTCTTTGAACTTTTTAAGGTGAATAAAGACGCTAAGGTTCGCGCATTCTTTGAAAAGTTTAGCGTAAATTTTCAAGTACGTTGTTTGTAATCCGTGTTAATCTTCTCCGGCACTGACCCTTAACCATCCTTGTTCCTTTATGGTTTAGTATTGGCTGTTTTTTTATGCTAGGGACGTTAATGTCGTCTCGGACGTTAAAGCTGTCTCGAGACGACTTTAACGTCTAGTATAAAAACGAAAAAAAAGGAAGACGCTTTTAACGTCTGTCTACTTTAACGTCTTCTGTTAAGAGCGTCTAAACGACGCTCTTATCAGTCGCCTTTAACGTTTGAGACGTTAAACCTGTCTAGTATAAAAACATGACGCCCTTAACTGCCTGCCATGTTACCATCTAGTACATTTGTTCGCATGTTGACGCGCTAAAACTTGCTCGTTTCCAGTGCCGTCCAAGTGTAGAACCCAGTCTTTTTTACAAAAAAAAGTATTTTTTCTTTGCTAGGCCGTGTACTTAAATGCGTCTCGTTTTTATACCAGACGCCTTTAAAGTCTTAGACGTTAATGTTGTCTAGACAACTTTAACGTCTCTAGCATAAAAACGGCCATTATCTCTTTCGAGTTTTTCTATCCAAGTACACTATCATTTTCAGGTTGACTTCTACTTAAAGGTAATTCAGTACGTGGCCAAAACACTCAAAATACCGTGATTGATTGAGGATTATTTATTTATTCCCTCCCTTAATTAATTTGTTACATCTTGTAGTCTAGGCGATTTGCGATTAAAAATATCCGCCCTCCCTTACAACATGATACACCCTTCCCCTTCCTTAGGTTTAATTATAACCGCCATGATTTTATTTTACCTCGTAAAGACCTTGGTGAGGAAAATAAGACAGGTTTTTCTACAGTATAAAGCTGCTGTGAAGGGTACGACGGCGTGTTTTGTTCATTCTGAAGGAAACACCACTGTTTGGAGCAAGACTTTGGTGACCTAGAACGAAATAACATACGAAACTCGTATGTCAAATCATACAATGAATTTATATCCAAAGTAAACAGGATCAAACTTCCAGGATCCTTAAAAGAAGCTACGTTATGGTTTGTGCATCTTGAAACATTAAGCCTAAATTTTTCAAGTTCGTTCAGGGGGGTTTGTAATCCGTGTTAATCTTCGCCATCCTTAACCATCCTCGTTCCTTTATGGTTTATTAATATCTCTTTGGTATTTTTCTAACATAGTAAACTGCTATTTTCAGGGTACCTTCAATTTAATGGTAATTTTTTACGTCGCCAAAAACTCTCAAATACTGTTACTGAGATGAACGAAATAACAACGTACGTAAGAAAAGAAAACTACCATCATGCTCGCTGAGCTTCCGTTTCTGTCCCTTACAGGCTACGTCATGTAAGTCTTCGCTTTCCGTCCAGACAGGCGAATGTAATTGCTTCGTCGTATCCTCATCACCCTCTGAATCTGACTCCTCTTCTGAAGGAAACAACTTGCTTAAGACTCTCTGGCGAAAAACTGACAGGAGAGAGGACGAAAGAATTATCTCGCTCTGATGAGATGTGTCCAGAAATGCAGACTAATGAGATTCACTGCTTTTATGAATAAGCATAAGCATAAGCATGTCACTTTCGTATTCCTTCATATTTGACAGAATTATGTGTGTTTTGGTGACCTTTAAGGAAAGAGGACACTTTGTGATGCTTGTCATAAGCAGGGCCGTAGCCAGAAAAAAATTTTGACTGAGGCAATGTCTATGAATAACTTATGACTGAGGCAATCAGTCCATGGTTGAGTTCTCTTCCTAGGTATTAGGTACTATAAACAACAAAAGCCAAAGAAATGACCGAGGCAAGTGCCTCGGTTGGCCTGTTACTAGCTACGGCGCTGATAAGAAGCATGCATCTCATTAGCCTGCATTTCTCGGACATATCTCGAAGTTCTCTTCCTACAAGTAGAGTAGAGAGTTTAGAAAGAAATCGTCTAGATTTCAAGGAAATCGGCCGTGAGTAAATTGTCACTGACTGTACACATGCAGGAAGCGTGGTAAATTCTCTCTTGTTTTCACTCGATTTATTGGAGTTTAATCTTCACTTTGTCATGAACTACTAGTTTTCTCCATCGTAATTTCAATCTGGTTGCAAGCTGAGCCTTCTTAAATCCTGACGAAAGTCCAAATAAGTAATAAGCGTTGGACGGTTCAGCTCCGAGCCCTAACTAGGGTCGCTGTGGTAGTATTTCACCCTTCCAAAGTTGTTTGGTAAATTTTTTTCAGCTTTCTCATCCTCTACACACAACAAAACAACTACAACAGAGAGCGGTTTGGGAGGCCGGAAAAGGACGACAACAATATCTCCACTAGTGCGGATATAGAAAATATGCCACTCGGGTTCCGGATGTTTCGTATACATTCTACGAACGGTGCATATGACTACATGATATACAAAAGTTCACCTACATTTTTCCCTGTCAGCTGAGGTCATCCAGTCACAATTAACAAGCGGCTATTTCGGTGACTGCGGAAGTATCCCACAGCTAAAAGCAGAGAGAAAAAAATAGGTAAATTAAAGGAGAAAGCCACTCCAAAAAGCTTACTTTTTTGTCTTTGCAGGGTTCGAAATTGCGACTCACTGGTTGCCAAAGCGACCAAAAATTGAGCACTGGCGACTAAATTTTCAGAACTGGTCGCCAGCTGGCGACACGTGTTTTGTCCGATAACTAAAGAAAACCATGACACAACTTTTGTTTAAATCTTTTTATTAGAAAATCAGTCGGATATGGTAGCTAGTATACAACTCACCCTTCCATTCCCAGTAAAATAATGTCTGAATAAATTATTACAAGGGAATCGAAAAAATTGAATGTATTCCGACACGTCGACACTTTTTCGAAGAATAGAAGTAGCAAAGGGAAAATATGCAAGGACCCCTGTTTGTCTCACAATGAAAACCACGGGCTTAAAACGTTTTATTTCTCAGCCTCATTTAAAATGACTATGGAGACAACCATCACCTTCGGACCAGACATATCACCTGAGAAAACTTGGTGTTACTCGTGTTGTTTCTAATTGTTTTTTGTTCTTCAATTGTCACTTTTCTTGCATGCAAAGTAACGTATAAAATTGTGTTTTTGATGGTAAGTAATATATAAAAAAAGTGGGCGACCAAAATTTTTCTGTTAGTCGCCAGCTGGCTCCCGAACAAAAAAGTTAATTTCGAACCCCGCTTTGCCAAAAGCAAGAAAATGTTAAGCTTTTCCACTTAGTTTTAGTCTTTACAGTGTCCGTTATCTAGAAGAAATTCTTCTCCAAAGAAGGGACTTCAGAGGCCGCCATTTTGAAAAGTTTCTTTCCTCTGTTTATGTGATGTCATTCCGTCCGATTCGAAATTGGCACTGGAGAAAAATCTTCAACTGACTGCATCCTTCGCAAGGTCAGCAAAAACTATTTTCCCAAGCGATTATCTACTTCACTATCTTCAATGCTATCATTTCGAAATCTGTAGTATGTTTGGCTTAAAATAATATGGCTCTGCAGCTGAAGAGCAGTCACCACCCAGAGTGGTAGTTTAAAAGCTTGTCGGAAGCCATTAGGCCAAAATCTCTCGGACAGAATGACGTCACCAAAACGCGACCTGGCTGCTGAGTACCGTTCAAAAGGCGGCAACGTTGCTCGAATTTTGGGCTCCTTTGGAGACGAATTTCATTAGGAAAACGTGCACTTTAGAGGCTGAAACTTCGGTGAGTGGCTAAACTTGGTGCAAAGTTTAAAAATACGCTATTTGGTGCGGCCTTTAAGCCCTATATACACAGAATTTTTAAAACTTTGCCTAACGTTGCCTCTTATCCCGATTATCGGCAAAATTCGATAATCAAAAATGGGGGTCGCGCGACTCGTTTTTGAGTTATGCATGGATTATTGACCAAATGTGAGGTCAAAGATGGCTGGATATCGGCCAAGCGCTCTTTGGGGGACTACCCAGTGAATCCCGCAAGAAAAATGTCCCCGAAAGTTTATTGACCGAACAAGCTTGGTCAATAAAGGATTTACTATATGTCTTTCGGGGAATTTTTTTTTGCGGGATACAGCGGGTAGTCCCGAGGCTCCATCTTGCCCACTCGGGTAGCCAATCACAGCCCGAGATTCGGTTCATCTTGCCCGCTCACGGAGCTAGCCATATAATAAAATCAGTTAAAGCTAAAATGTGTAAGGGTGTTTTTAGAAGGTCTGCGGTAACCTATTGTGCCACGAAAATTATAACCACGTGTTCACCAATGATAAGGCAGTTTATTTATACCATGGTTGTAGCATCAACAGATATATAAAGGGTGGTTGAAATGACTCAAATCGAAGTCTCGGAAAGTGCTGGAAACGGTTTCAAACCATCTCAAGTCAAACGAGAAAAAATGTATTTCATTTAGGTGTGTTTACCCAGTTAAATTTCATCTAATGCACATCATGTGGTTCGGTAAGCAAAAAAGAAAATGAGATTCGATAGTTGTAAAAGGAAAAAAAAACTGAAAGAACAACTCAGACTTAAAGATTTATTACTCTAAAAACAGGAAAAAGATTACACAAAGTTGCCGCAAAACCCATCTGTTTTGACGTAGTGACAGAAAAGAATAGACTTTACTACTCTTTGCAAGAAATCATTGTGTTACTGAATCCAATTTTCCTCCATTTTATAGGAACGTTGATGTCACAGATATTTAATGACGTCATAACTATTTCATGACGTCACTATTATCGCCACCTGGTGAAATTCAGAACTGGAAGGGGAAAAGGAAAAACCGAGAGAGAAACCAGGAACGAATACTCACAAAAACGCAACATGCGCATCAAAATAAAAACGAAAAAAAAAAATGTTTTCTATACAACTGTAGTTGTAAAATTAACAAAAATCAAGTGCTGTTTTTCGTGTGTTTGTTCAATTTGACAATATGAAGATTAGAAACTCTCTCAGAAGTAGCCGAAAAACAGATAATACTGAACAGGAACTTTAAAACTCTGTCGTTTAAGGGTCTTAAAGCTATTGTTAAAAAGCCTGGCGTCAACTGTCAAAATTTATGATTAATTAGTTCTAAATATGGTTCAAATTTTGCTTCAGGCTATACTAGAGACGTAAGGTCATTATTGCCGTCATCTTTGACGAAATTTTGTCCAAATTTATGAATAAACAAAATAAAACACGAGCAATATACATTTTGAAGACCTAAGCGAATATTACGAAGACTGAATCGAGAATATAAATTCCTTCATTATAAATCATTTTGAAGATCACTTTTCACGAAAACTTCCTGATGCCGACATCAACAGACGTGTGTCTCGACTACTCATTACCGCGAGATAAAAGTTTCCCTTTCAATTTATCCCGTGTTCAAATTTGTAGAAGAAACTGGTCTTGTATCTGAGATGCGTGTATGCGTGTGTGAATTACCATAGCTACTGCCTGTTAATACTAACAAGTGTTGCGGGGGCATTGACAAGGTAACTAAGTACATTGCGAGTCAAGCTTCCTTAATGGCAACATATGGTACCTTGTTGCGATACGCAACTTTTCGAAATACGAAAGTTAAGATCAAATTAATGACTAAAATGCTTTTAGCTTTGATAATGATAAGAACATTTCACACCTTCAATAGCTGCTCTGGAGTTTAATGGACAATTAAAAATTTAAATATCTTCCCAAAATTGTGTTGAAACCTAATGGAATTGTTTATTCGGTCATTCTTTTAAAATAACATACGGTTTTCAATACAATATCGCGACGAAAAAAGTCATTCTGTCAAGCTTCAGAGGAAGGAGCAACGATGTTTATGTTTATCTCGCAGAGTTCAATCACAACCGAAAGTTTTACACGGGTTTAACTTTTATTTTCGACTGCCGAAATATGAAATTGAAAATAACTGAGTATTCGTATGTAGGAGCAATATTAATTATGGAATTTACAATGAATCCCTGTGCCAAACTAAGAAGTGTAAATATTAGACCGAAGCACGAGAAAAGACTAAATCCCCGCGACCGCTAAAAATAGAGAGTCACGCAAACGTGTATGAAATATTAGAAGGTAATTGCGCGCTGAAGTGTAACTAGCGTGAGAGCGAAGGATTTGAGAGGTGACATGGAACATCATAATCACACACGCAGTGCTAATTAGAAACATTAATTTTCTAAGTCAGTGATTCCAAGGAACACGCAATGCAGGAATCAAAGAGAGAGGCCCTTTACTTCACAACAGCAGCGCATTTAACAGTGAGAAACGATCGTGTAAATTCCTATAAAGTCTGTGGATGAAATGTTTTTAAACGAGCCTTTCGCAATTGCTGCTTTGCGTTATTTTGGCCTCACTGTTGACGAGTATCGCATCGTGAATGAAACCCACAAATGTCACTTAGGGCAATGCTATGTCAATCAAGCGCACATCGTCTGAATGGCGAACGATCTTAAGCCAATCAGATGGCGTTCTTTAATGGTTGCCACGCGAGCAAAGCCTCGAGTCACTCCATTCAACAATTAATGCCCATCCATCTGCGGTGGAAATGCAAAATAGGTTGTCATGCAAGGTAATCTACAATAGCGACAGTTCAACCACAGAAAATTCAACCCGATCGCCCACTTGAGTGAGCAGTGCACATGCAGTTCGGATGGAAAAGGATGGAAATATTTTCCCACGTGCAAAATACTCCCAGCAGTTCAACGCACAATGATTTTCGTGAGCCACCAACGCAGTTGATGCGTTAAGAGATTAGTGTCAATATTTCGTTTACGCTCGATCGCATCAATTGCTATGCAAATTAACGTGTTTCCACGCATTCCCAGCAAACGAGCGTGCACAGCCGAAGACCACCAGAGAATTCCGAAACCCGTGCGATATGCGAAATGTACACACGAACACGTGTTGAGCAGCTCTGGTCTTGCCTACAGCTGGGGAAATGAGGACTTTTTCACCATTCCCAAGTGTTTCTCCAGCACGGCTGTTTCCGTTTGCGAAATACACACTATGAATGAACCTCGTGGGGCGTCAAGCGAGACTGTCGCTCATTGGTTATGCTTGAACGGTTCCGGCGCTGTGATTGGTCAAGAGACTCATCAACTTGTGTTTTACCCCCCGAATTCACACCTGAGAAAGGCTTTGCGCGTGGCTTATTAGTAGTCCCTTAGAAAACCATTTGTTTCCCGTAGCCGGCTCGCGCTCAACGACACTACAAAGAGAGTACACATTGGAAAACTTCGCCTCTCCTGGACAAATCAGCCTCGAGTCAAACTCACAAAAAGCAGCAATTGTCAACAGTCGAAGAGCTAAGGAAGAGAATAACACATTTCAGCTCGCAGACGGGGTATTTATATTTCACTTTCGAGTCATGGTGCTGCACGAAGTTCAGAGAACATTGTGCGAGAGCTGCAGCAGGCTTCGACGAAGAGACATGGTTCACAACACGATTCACAGTGGCAAGTTTGACGCTTCCGAGCTTGAACTCGGACGGTTATTAGGAAGTGGGGGTTTTGGATGTGTGTACGAGGCAAGGTATCGCGGTGAGCGGCTGGCAGTTAAAAAGCTTCACCAGGGAACAAAGAACGAGAGAGCTGCGCTGGAAAGTTTCGAAGCTGAAAGTTCCATTCTACACTTCAGTCACCCGAACATTGTGCGTACCCTCGCCGTGCTTACAATTATGGACGCTAGATGCGTGATAATGGAGTTCGCCGGCGAAAGGAACTTACAAAGCGTTATAAACGATCCATTTGAGGAGTTAGGTAGAGATCGGCGCAGAAAATTCTCATTAAACATTGCCACAGCCTTGGAGTTTGCCCACCAACAAGGACTCGCCCATCTCGACCTAAAACCGGGCAATGTGCTCGTTACTGCAGACGATCAATGCAAACTGGCAGATTTCGGGTGCTGTCGAGCCGTGGAAGAGAATAACAAACCTGCCAGCCCAACAAAGTCGAATTTGACGGGAACTTATGCTTACAGAGCACCGGAACTTCTCAAGGGCGAAAGTCCAACAACAAAAGCGGACATTTATTCATACGGAGTTTGCCTTTGGCAAATGTTAACAAGAGAGCAGCCTTATGGAAACGAGAATCAACACGTAGTCATTTTCGGGGTCGTTGCGTATCAGCTGCGGCCCGAATTAAACGAAGAAATTACAGGAGATGAACAATATGTAAATTTAATCAGACAATGTTGGCAAGCCGAGGCTAAGTTCAGACCTGCAGCCTCTGACATTGTTGTCAAGCTGCAAGAAATCGCATCTACAGAGAAAGGCTTTACCAGAGATATACTAGAGGAAAAAAAAGTCAATGACTACGACAGAGTTTGTTGCTCTCAGGTGTGCCATGAAAACACTAGACTACACTAACTGTGGTCACCATCAAGGCAGCCGCGCAATGGACAATCTAGTTTTCTAGTATTTCAATGCAAATTTTTTTGTAAAGTGACAACGGGTTGTAAATTTTCGGCCCGTGCGCAAAACAGTTCTTAGGTTTCGAAAAGGAAGCTCGCAAGAAAATTATGCTTTTTATAAAAATAAAACAAGTTATATTGTAAACAATTGTATAATAATATTACCATTACGGAAAAAAGTGCTCCTGCAAAGAAGAAAATAATCTATGAATTCTCAATAAAAGAATGCAACAATTTGCAAATTAAGTTTGTTGTTCGTTTGATTTTTCATCGCATAACGCATGGGTAATTTTCGTAGCGCGATATTTTACTTGCATGAGTAAACCACCGCTCACGGAAGCGAAAGGACGCACTCTTTTGTTCCAGTCGGTGGGCATTGCTTTTTGCCTTGATATTAATAGCGTAGCTATTTTAGAAGTCTCCCAAAGATCAGTCGATAAATGGTTAACAAAGGACGCTAGGCTTAGTCAGTTGGGTGACTTGGTCGACGCAAAACCCGGTTAATTCTCGAGAGAATTTCGAATCAGCGTCTTTGGTAAGACTGCGCGCAACTTAATTTTTATTTCTGGTCTAT